>JAQJVL010000231.1:1358110-1364925 GCA_035578905.1 Stictocephala bisonia
TTTATGTCAATAAATTTAATTTATGATAAACGAAATCTATGACACATCTATTATGTGTCATAGATTCCTTCAGAATAAATAGAAAATAATAGATACCGTGAACTAATTGGGTGCCTTATGTATGCTTGTGTGGCCACAAGACCAGATATAGCTGCTGCTGTAAGTTTCTTCAGCCAATACCAGACAAGACTTATCAAGGCGTTTTAGTCCAGTTTGAAACATGTTCTTTGCTATCTTGAAAACAAAAACCATCTGTTTAGTATTTAAAGGACAGTGATTCATCCATTGAAGGATATGCTACGATATTTATAAAATATATAATAGTCAAAACTGTTTATAAGACCAAAATTGTTTATAAGACTTCTAATAACATAAATCTAGCCTTATCTTTTATTGTTCTGTTCATCCGTTCTGCAACACCATTCAGTTAGGGTGTATGTGGTATGGTTAGTTCCCACTGAATACCTTGGGATTTAAGAACTCTATAAACTCTTCGTTAATGTACTCAGTGCCATTGTCACATCTGAACTGAACAATTTTGTAGTTGTCGGCTAGTTGCTGTAGATACATAGTTTAATAAAGTCTACAGCTTCTGAATTTTGTCTTAACCCCAATACCACAGTAAAGTGAGTAAAATTGTCAATGAAACTCATCATATATTTAACTCTGTTATATGCAATTGGCCTTATTGGACTTGCCAAATCAGAATAAACTACCTAAAGCATCGAAGTAAATAATACAACTGGAATACTGGATAGATAGGAATTGACGGATAAAAAGCGTGCCGTTTCAGCAGTCTTCCCCCACCACCATGATGGACCCAACGCAGATGATCAGTTTCTTAAGCTGTGCAAAGCGGTTGTTAATACGCTCCTGGCCGTCTATACAATAGGGTAAGTGCAATTATACTTATAGGTTCAGAATCTGTATTAAATGCAAAATCTGGCCGTATAAATATAATATTATTTAAATAGTAATTCGAATTTTAACAACTGAAAATAATTAAAAAATATTACATCTTGACATTAAAAAGTTACTAAGCGAGGATTATTTAAATTTTTTGGTCAGAAGCAAACTTCAAGCAACAAAATTGTAGCTAATGAGATGATCTTCAGCATATAACCAAGCAATTTCAAATAAAATTCGTTAGTGGTGTGTGATGGAGTGATTAATAGCGCAACGAGGTTCTTTATAAGTCGCGCCGCGGGCCGTCCTCCCTGGTTCCGCTGATCTTTTCGTTTACGGTACTCCCAGAAACTTTCTGAATGCAATCAGTACTTATATAAAGAATTTTTATTACAGGTTACACTACAGGTTAAATGCTATATTATCACCTTCTTGGCAAACATACTATGGTACTGTAACTTAAAATATAAAATGTAGACTACATATGTATATACGGGGACTGGTAATCCTCATTTGTTAACAAGGAATTGTTTACTATCCGCTTTGTTTGGTATTCAATGAGAAATAGCAAATAAAAGTGTTCAGAGCAAGTAATTTATAAGATCATAAATACTAAACCTAGGAAGTATTTAACGTAAAGGCAATAGCAAACGATTTAATAATAAATTTACAAATTGAATTGTAAGGAGTGCTCCTTAACAATAGGAGTGTTTTAATCATGTTACGAAGACACGATTAGTAAAAAAGTGTTTGAGTCCCTTTTTTATTTCGTATATTTTTTAAAATTTATATCATACAAGAGAAAAGGGTTAATAATACTAAACAGTATTTCTAAGAATATGTTTTACTTTCCACAATCGTGTTTAAATACAGTACAAAGGTTTGACTTCATGATTTGAAATAAAACCAATTTCTTGAACTTCTGTCTTACACCTAACTTATTTTTAATTGGACTTTGGCAAATATTTTTTTAAATATAGGAATGAGTATACAATAAATAATTGTATTACATTGAGTATTTCATTCAACTGAGCGGACAACCCGGTTTCAAATAGTTTCTTCAACTCAACGGCAGCCTGGTGCCGGTATTGACATTTATCTTCTATAAATAAATAAAATGTATGATCAAATTTATAGAATGATTGCATTCTTTAACTTAAATCAACTATAAAAAAAGTTAACATTAATTTAGCTTTACAATGATCGAATAGCAAAAACATTTAAAAGAATTGCTGAACTGAGGAGGTTGGTGCGACATAAAATCAACCTCATCACGCTACTAATCACTACTGCAAAATATCTGCAAACTTTATTGTAAATTACTTGATCACATGTTGAATATCATATCTTTAACTACAGCTTTAACACTTTAAGTTTTCTTCTGGCGCAAAAATTAAAAATTTCTTCGCATACTAACTTTTTCATGTCACAATGTGATAATTCTTAACTCTTTTTAACTATGGAAATTCTATTTAAATTTAAAAGTAAAATGTATTTATACCATTGCAGTCTGCATTTAAAGCAGATTCTGAATATATAAATATCATTGTACTTAATATGTTATATTATAAAATAATCATTGTTATTGAAGGCTAGGAGCGAGTTAACAACTTCGCGCACCATTTGATGAATTGGTTCATTTCCGCTGGGTCCATCATGGTGGTGGTGGAAGGCTGCCACAACGGCACGCTTTCGTGAACTCATACTTAGCGTTCCAGTTGTGTTATTTACTTCGATGATCTAAAGGTCTACTTGTTTTCTCTCGCTTACTGTTATGAGTAACACTTAACTTCACAGTTTCTATTTACCTGGCTATGCCCTCTTCACACTTTGATAACTTGTTCAAACTCTCCATTGAAGCATGTCCTATTCTCCTGCGCCACAAGTTAGCTGTTGTTGTTGTCTTTGCTTGATTACAAGATTTTAGATTTAAATCTAGTTTATATAAACTTCCACATCTAGTTCCTACTCCAACAGTTACAGTGTTAGGTTTATATGTAATGGTAAAATGTCCTCCATCAATAACCATTTTACATCCTTTATCTTCCAATTTAGAAACTGATATCAAATTACATTTTAAGTCTTTTACCAACAAAACATCCATCAGCTCAATGTTTATCTCCTTATTGCCAATCTTGGTTTTCCCATGAATATCACCAATCTCTTGAGCCAGTATAAAGTTGTTAGTTTTAGCTATACAAATTTTAATTGGATAAATTTTTCTGATATTCATAACAGGAGTATTATGTCAAGCCATGTGATCTGTACATCCAGAATCGAGTCCCTTTTAATTCCACTCCTCTAACCTCTACAAACCATTTACTTTAAAGTAAAAACTGTAAATTGTTGGTCCATCTTTACATTTACTGTTACTTATTTCAGAAAAATTAGCACAAGCATTTTTACCTATATTATTATTGGAATATTAGTTACTATTACCTCTAGATTTAAATTTTCTATTATTATTGGTTGTATTTAGACTACGGGTTTTACTGCTGGTTTGTTGCTGATTACCTCCACAGCTTCCTTTATTGAAACCTTTGTTGCGTCCATGGTAATGTCCTCCACCTGGTCTCTAGTGCTCAGTAAATTGTAGTGTCCAAAGACTCCACAGTTGTTGCACGTAAAAGGGAATTTGTTAGTTTGTTTGAACTGATGATCTTGCTGATGGAAACTATCAAATGCAGATTTATGTAAACTCAAATTTTTACTTTTCTTCACATTTTGTAGTCCTTCTTCATACTCTTCAATATTCTGCCTTACCAAATTCATTGTTAGGTCGCCAGTTGAGGCAACTGCCCTTAATGATGTTACAACATGACAATATTCACTTGGTAATGACATAAGAAATCTTACAATTTGACTTTTTGGTGCTCACTGACTCTCCAGCAAAAGTCAATTCTCTAAAAATTCTGTCAAATGAGTTACAGCAAACTGCAAAAGATTCTTGGTTGGGTTTATATTTCATTTGTTGATATCTATTCAATAATCCAATTATTCCAGCCATAGTAGTTGTCTCATATCGGTCTTTAAAGGTTTTCCACACATCATAGTCATTTGTTTTTCCTTTTACTAAATGAAAGTACTCATTTTTCATATGGGCTATAATTAACCTTTTTTGCTGTTTTATTATCTTGTATCACTTTTGTCAGTTTTCCCTCTCATAACCCTCCGATGGTTTAATGTTGATTGCTCGACTTTTACAACATATCTGCAGTGGTTTACTGTCGAAAAATCGACCTTCGTTTTTACTGTTTATTACAAGTGTTCAGTCTTCACTTAACATTGTGTATAGTATGTCATTTGAAACAACTGATTCCACTGTTAAGTCTGGTGAAAGTTTTATTCGGTTGGCGTTGGCCTAGACAAAAAAATTACAACGAACTTGACATCTGTGATTGTCAGTGTTGTCATTGTTGATTACTAGTGTGCGCCTGTATATAGTTTTTTGTACATAACTTTATTTTATTAATAAAGCCTTTTCAAGTTTATATTTTCTTATTCAGTAATAAATTCTCCACAAAATGGCTATCTTGAATTCGTGTACTGTATATAGTGAAAACTTTGTATTGTCATGTGAACTCTTCGTGTAATTTAACTAGCTCTTCAAATGGCTTTTCAACTAGGTACAATAGTTCTCTCTCATCTGATTTCCATAGTAAATTTCCAATTGTCGAAAAAGGACAAAATCGATTTTATATTATGATTCTCTGAAAAGGTTTAACTTAGAATCAGATAGACAATTGGCAGAAAAATTATTTTATTTTTTAGAGGCAAATGAAAAATCCAAGTTTAACCTTTTGCGCTCCATAGGCGAACTGAGTCCGATATCGCTATTTTCCCGTTCCACTCAGTCTGACATTGGTTATCGATCTTTTATTTCATTTCCATTTCGTTCCAGATATTTTTTAAAATTTCTATAGTTGCCATGGTAATATTTACTTGTAGTATGATATCTCACTACAAGTAATACAAATAATATCACTGAGTATTTGATTTGAAGTTCAAATCAAATACTCAGTGTTTGATTTGAACTTCGTAGTATTTTGTTTTCTTTTTAAAACCAATCAGTTTTATTCAGCTCCAGCTGTTGTCTTCACATTGAACGTTCACTGTCGCGCTTTTAGGTTGTGTTTGTAAACAATATTTACATTGTTTTTGTTTTTATATTTGTTTTGTTAGTCACTATTATTAATTTTTAGAATATATAAAATTACATATAGTGTAAATTTGTGTACTAATTTCGTGTATAGCTAGTATTACGGCGGCTACAAGTTTTACGACGAATGTTTACGGTTTTATATATTCATTTGTATTTGAACAAAATATTGATATCAGTATCAGTACTATTTGCATATATGACAAGTGTGACTACAAAACAGAACTGCAGCAGTTAAAAAAATCGTGATATACATAATATGAAACTTTAGTATTCTACAAAATGATAATTTGATAAAGTGAAAACGCTTTGTAATGTTTTATAAAGTAGCATATGGAAATTATAATATGTTTTAGAAACCAAATGAAATAGTGTTTTTCTGTCTAGAATTAAATGCTTATTTTAATGATGTTCATGCGAAATAAAAAAAAAAAAAAAAATAATTGATGCTAAAACTTATTCAAAATATCAGAAATTTTCATAAATTTTTTGGAATTATTTATGTTTATATTTTTTATATCTGATTAAAAGCTACATAAATCACAAATAAATTACATAGCAATGTTAACCAGATTATACTGAATAATTTGGTATACAACACTTAGTACCTGCTTACATAATAGGTCATTGTAACTATATATAAGAAACATATGCTCAATAGAAAAAAATTAAATGGATCTGGCAGGGCACCGTGTCAAAATAAATTGAGTGCAAAAGGTTAATTTTGTATTTGATTGTGCTGTAACCCAACTAGAAAATAACTATGACTGTGGAATCTTTGTGATAGCAATAACTGAAATAATAATAAGCACTTTACTTCAGCACTCAAGTCTTACAGTAGGCTGCAAGACATTGTCTTACCAATACTAGATGAAGCTATAATATTGATGAAGAGAGCACGGGTGGCAAAAATACTTTAAAACAGCACAAAAATCACTAAGAAACTTTTAAAGTCAATGTTACTTGGTCTCAAAAATAATAACAAGATTGAATCAAAGAACATAACCTACTGTATAGAAGAAAAAAACAGACACTTTGAAAACAGAAAAACAATTGACCAGGAAAAAAATGATTGCCCTGCCAAACAAATCCAAGTACCTAATGTAAAAAAATTGAATACTACAAAATCAAAAAAATTCTGCAATATTTTCAAACAACAAAATGAAACAAAAAATTAAATGTTGCAATATTTTCTGATAGTCAAGGCAGAGGCTTAAGTATCAAAATGCAACATGAACAACCTAAAATCAATGCCACAGGACTTGTTACGCCCAATGCAAAGTTTCTCCAAGTTATTGAACTGCAGCTGTCTCAGTCAACAACAATGCCATTTTGCTCTTATACGACACCAACAATGTTCTCCAAGATGATTTGAAAAATATGTACGAATCTCTAGGAAAAAATCTTTCCTCTCTCGGCAAAAACACTCAGGTTTTAATGTGTACAATAACGGCAAGATATGATCTAAAACTGACAGACCCAACACATAATAAAGTCAAATTGTTAAATAACAACATCAAGGAATTGGCATCACACTTGGACTCTGTCTATATTTACAGAGGATTACTTACTCACTGTAAACCTCTTTTTATCGAACTCAAAATTCCTACAGTTATAAATTTGAAATGTTTTTCAGGTAATTTTATATACCAAATCAAATTTACAAAACTTTCCAATTAGAAACGATGTTCACCAGTATAATACTAGAGGTAGAGTTAAACTCAACATACTTCCTCATAGATTGGCCAAA
>JAQJVL010000232.1:0-143875 GCA_035578905.1 Stictocephala bisonia
ATTAAAAATAACACTTATAAATTGACATATAGTGTTTAATATAATTACAGTACAATACTATAATTTATTGTTGAACTCGGGATACTAGAAAATATTTTATTACACTAAAGATTGATCACTGATGATTGCTGAATACTGAAAATGCGCTAAAATCATCAGAAAGGTATTCCTTTAAATTATAGTAAGATTGTTGTAACAACATAATTTTAAGTTCAGGAAGAATTTTGTTGTCTGGTTGACATTTCATTTAGTTATTTGTTGAATATTTCTAAACCCATATATTTTGGGCATCTTTCATATAGTGAAGTTTGATGAACAGGATAGCTGAAAGTGTCATTATTTCTTGTTGTGTATGAATTATTAACTTTAAAAATTCCAATATGTTCTGGTAATTTATTACCATATTTTCAATATCGAAAATAAACAAACTGAGTAGTGTTAGAATTACGAAATTTTGGAACAAATGTTTTCAACTATCTCGCCTCTTAACTTGAAAAATGGATCTTATAATTCCCTTCTGCGCTTTGAAAATTGAAATCAGTTCTGTTGAAGCACCCCACACACTGATCCCATATTTTAAAATAGAATTTATATAAACAAAATAAACTATTCTACAAACTGATGTGGAAGCAGATAAAATTGACAGCAAATCTAAGAGTTTATTTTTTTTAAAGAAAGCTGATATGATGCTTCCAACAAACATTTTTATCAAAATTAATAACCAAAAGTGTACAAGTCTCAACAGAATCAATATTAATATTTTCAAGATTATTTGATGGAAAATTTCTAGCTTTGAAATGGATAATTTTAGTTTTATTCTTATTTAAAAGCAACCAAGGACTTGTAAAGTGTTAAACAAGTGTGCTTGTAATTGAAATACTTGGTGAACCACATGACGAAACCCAAGTTCCTACTAGCTTTCGGTACAACACAGTTTACACGTTCAGAGAAGATCAACTTGGAGGAGTCTACGAGTACAAACCACACACTATGGATTCTACAGCCAGTAATCTTATGGGAGATGAATGACAGATTAGTTTCAAGTGTGAACAAAACCATCACTGTTTTGCTAAGATTTAGCAGCACTTAATTGCCTTTATCCCACTTCACAGCTCAATCAATACAAGATTGAAGAGCCAGATGGTCTCTTGTATCAGCGATCAGCACAGAGCTAAACTGCACAGTTCAGGAAAGATGTCATGATAGATAATTATCTATCCTGAACAATCCAATGAAACAAATAAATTTCAAACAAAAGATGTTATGTCATTATTTGTACTGTATATGTACCAACACATATTAAGCTAATTAAAAACTATTTGTTATTAATAAATAACAAAAACTATAATCTAAATAATGTAATAAACATTTACTTCTTCTCATTCATTAACAAAAATACTGTCAGTGCCTGTGGATGTGACTCCATATTAATTGTGTGGTTTTTAATGGAAACATGTGTTTAATTGTATGTATTATGTACTTTTTTAAGGACACGTATTACTTATAAGTTTTTCAATACCATAAGCAAAATAAGAGTTCTTGGGAAACTTAATTACACATATTATTGACATGTCCCAAATAAATCTTTGAGTCTGAATAAATAGTAGTTTGGACATAAAATGGAAGGCAGATTGTTGATCAGTAACTTGTTAGTTATGGATCAAGGAATGGGCTCAGTAACTTGTTAAACTTGACTACTACTAAATTATATAAGTCTGTCTCAAATAGATAGTTTTTTTACAACCTCTTTAAGTGAATTACATAAATTAAATCAAATCTCATTTATAAGCTAATCAACTATCTGCAGAGGTTGCACATTCAAAATTGTCATTTACATTTAATAATTTATTTTTTATTTTATTTTATATTATTTTTTTATTATATTATTATTATATTTATATTATACATTATCAAATAATTTCAAAACACAATGTTTCATTACTTAAACAGATAGTCAAGCCTAAATTCTTAAATGCATGGGAGAAGTACTTTATAAAATCAGAAAGAAATGATAAACTATTAAATAACGATGAAGGACCTATCTTAAACTCTAGACTGATTAATTTGATTACAAAAAAGTCAACATAATTTTTACTTTTTTCTCTTTGATTCTCTCACATGTTTTTTTTTGCATTTAATTTTGTTAAATAATCAGATGTTTTTCATTTATATATTTTTCTAGTTGTACAAAATAATAATTTTATTTACACATAACCTGAAGATGGAAGCTTTGCTTTCGAAAACGTTTGTGTTACATTAAAAATAAATGTATATTGGATTTACGATCAATGAAATTTTGTTATCTTATTTACATTTAAGGTTAGGTTTAAGAGCACTAGGCCAGGAATTGGAGGGATAGGACATCAGCAAACACCTTATAAGACAAGTTTACTAACACCAGAGTAGTAGTAACATTCACAACAGAAACACAAAATCACACAAACTTTCTGTGCCACTGGCACTTTCTACAGGTGAGTTAAGAGAGAGAGCACGAGCACTTTCTTCTCTCTCTTTACTCACCTGAAGAAAGTGCCAGTGGCACAGAAAATGTTTGTGAATTTGTGATTCTTTTGTGTATATTACTACTAATCTGGTGTTAGTGAACTTTTCTTCTAAGGTAAGTTTGCTGATGTCCCATTTACATCTAAAAAAGCTAAATTCTACTTATGATAACTAAGCCATACTTGGGATCAAAGTATTAAAATTGACTTGGATATCACAAACTTATGGCACTTGGCAATGATGAGGATGGTAATGAATCTATAGTACCACAAGGTCTTACCTCTTTTGTTATAAAGGACACTTTGCCATCACCCTCCGGAGGCACATAGGGTTCAAAAATGTCTCCTGTGGAACTGATGAACAGAGGACGTTCCATCCACTCTGCTTGTGGCAATACTCCCTTTTCCTTCATCTTGGACCTAATTTCTTCCTTTGACAACTCTGAAAAAGGCTTTGATGCTTCTTCATAATCCGGCAGGTCTACTTTAATGACCTACAACAACATTACTCTGAAAATTATATGCCTATTAAGGCAATACAATATTATACGTTCTAGCGAGCTGATTTTCCATATGAGATTTCTCAACTAGGTACTCAAAAGAACCAGTTCCTTGTTACAATTTTTGTCTTCATATCTTTTATTGTTTCTGCTCAAAACAGCTTCAAAGTTGTATCTGCACTAAATCTATCATACTCTCGTCCCGCACAGTTGGCCATGTTGGATGGAGTTCTTAACTTCCTATCACATAGCCTTTGCATGGCCTCACATCATACTGTCACCATTTTGTTTATTGTGATTTATTCTATTCAAACTGCTACCTTCTAAAATATGGAAGTTCCATTCCTTCTCTTTGAATCTCAGTGGTTTAAGGATGTTTGCTGGGACGCCCAGTTTAGCTCTCTAAGGAATTTTGTTCTAGATTTTATCGTAACTGCCACTAAGAGTAGAAAGATCCTGACTCACTAACGAACAAGCAATGTATTCCCTTTCCCTCCCCCCTGCACCCGCCTGCCCTGCCCCAAAAATTTGACAAATGGACAAAACTCCCTCATTTCTATTAAACTCTAGCAATGAATTTTATATATATTAACAATCTACATTTTTAGCCAAAGATGATTGTTCAAATTTCAACTCAACATTTGAACAAATATTATTTATAGAAAAATAATTGGGAACACTTAAAAAATATTTTTTTTATATTTCCTATATACTTGAGGTTG
Organism: Stictocephala bisonia; assembly: GCA_035578905.1. Classification (NCBI taxonomy): domain Eukaryota; kingdom Metazoa; phylum Arthropoda; class Insecta; order Hemiptera; family Membracidae; genus Stictocephala; species Stictocephala bisonia. Next base: position 3,724 of record JAQJVL010000232.1, read on the forward strand.
GTTAGTACCTTTTGTCTATTATATTTTCAAAACGTTAATAAAATATATCATGAGTTTTAAAATATATCATAATTTTTCTATAGAAAAACCCAAAATCAAAAATAAATGAAGAAGATAAATCTGTAATATAAAAAATTAATTATGATAAGTGTAAATTAGCCAAATAAAAAGAAAAATTAAAACAAGATTCAAAGAACAAACAGCAAATTTTAAGTATGGACAATGTGAAAAATCAGCATGTTTAAGTATGGCCAAACATGCACTTAAAAAGACATAACTTTTCAAAATTTGAAGTTCTAAAACAAGTTAGCAAAAATCAATTATTAGATGTGTTAGAAACATTCTACATGAACAATTTTAATACTCTAATTGTAAATAATGAACCTCCTCCCATTCAAAATTTTCCGTTTATATAGTATAATTTAACTGAAAATTACTATGTATTCATACTTATATAGACACTTTCAATTTAATTATTTTTTAAATCTACCATATGTTTAAAATATTTACATTATTATATTTTGTAAACAAATATTTTAAAATTAGAATTTTGTTGATATCTGAAGATGTCTACATTGTAGGCGAAAGGCCTCACAAAATAAATCATTTTATTGGAATATATGAGAATTTTAACAATTATTTACACTTTATTCTTTTACTGTTGTAAACATGGATTCTTTCAGTGAAGAGAAACAATTTGAAACAGTTATGATTCCTTATAGTGTCATTAATTTTATCTGTGTATCGCACACCTGACTCTTCTATTGAAAAATTTACAGATAACTTGTCTCAACTCCTTGATTTTGTTTATAATTTAGTCCTAAGTTCTGCAAGTATAAGGTTGTTATCGCTGGCGATACAAATATTGATCCTAACAGGAGTACCTTAAATACAGTTAAGTTTCTTAGAGCACTAAAATTATATGATTGTATTTGTCTTGATCTGTCTCCCACTGGGCTGGAGTCTTGTCTGGATAATTTTATTTCCAATCTCCACTCTTCTTCATATACATGTAAAACTGTTCAACCAACATGGGTTTGTTGTTGAATAGTAACTTATCTTGTTTGTCATCATATACCTCTTTGCCATCTGATAAGAGTAAAAAAGTGTAGAGTTTTAGAATTTTAAATGATGCTTATATTAATATATTTAAATAGAAGTTAGGTAACATTGATTGATCTGTTGTGTTAGTTGCCAATGACCTTGAAATTGCTTTTGATTGTTTTATGCAGGTTCTGCAACATAATTTTAATGATTTTTGTCCTACTAAAACAAAAACAGCCAAAAATGTTGTCAATAAAAAACCGCAAGCTTAAAAACTGGTATATTCCTTTTTTAAAACAAATTCAGTTATTTCTGACTCTTATCCATAATAGATGTAAGAGTAATCCTGTACTTATTGAAATCCTCAGAAGGGTTAAGAAGTTCTATTGGGAACAAATAGATTTGGCTAAGAAAAGTCCCAAAGATGCTTATATTCTGGAGTCATGTAACCTCTGTAAAGCAGCCTGGAATGTCATTAATTTGGAAACTTTATGTTACATCTAAGAAAAACTTACAGCCAGAGATATAGGAAATATTAGCTGGTGATTTCAATGATTTTTTGTAACTATATCTAATAATATAAAAAATAATAATACTGTTAACTAGAATTTAACCAGTGCCATCAACATCTTAGGGTCTTCTGGTATAGAGAATCCTCAATTATTGCCATTTAAATGGAATTTTTCTGAATTCTGATGGTTTTTATAAAACCGTTAATAAGCTGAGAAATTCAAAATCTTAAGATATTTTTGACTCCAACTTTGTTTTAAAAAATATAATAGAAATCTTTTACCCCTTAACTTTTCTTATTTACTAGATACTTGCAGTTGGTATTTAATCACATTGTTTAAAACTTACTTTAGAGTTTTAAACAATCTTTCAGTGTTTAGTGTATGTAAAAGAAAATTTAGGTGTTTTTAACCTGAGAAGTGCCACTGATAACACTATATACCAAGATATGCTAGACTTACCAAAACACAGCATATGTATTAATATACTGAAATAAAGCTCTTCAATAGGTTACCATTAAAACATAACGTGTAAAGTCAATACATTGTTTTTTGGACGACAATAAAAGATTCTTGATTTTTGAATGTTTGTTTAGGATTTTTGGGGTGGATATGGTTTCATCCTTCATGTATTAGCTGGAAATAATATTTAGAGAATTTCAAAGCTAAATATCGCTATATAAATAATGTTCTACCTTTTGAGAGCGGAGTTTTCTGAATTTCTGATTCCAATGTTTTGCCTGAAGAAGAGAGGATGAACATATTGAATTGTGTAACAAATGTCTGGTACTTACAACCTGGAACACATTATTTTATTAAATTAAATAAACAAGTCTCTTGCTTGTTTAAATCAAGGTATTAATAATTAAAAACATATTAATTTGACTAAATGTATACATATATATATATATATACATTGGTTGCCCCAAAAGTAAACTACTTTTTTTATTAAACTATTCAAATGCTTTATTCAGCTAAATTGACATAAGTACATGCATTAGCTAAGCTTATATATACTTCTTAATACAATTAGTGATAATTTCAATAAGAAAACTTAAGATAAACTAATCTAGAAACTAAAATTAAACATTGAATATTTCCTCTCCAAATTATAAATTAATACACACATTTTTAATAAATATTTACAAAACTGATTAGTATTTACAAGTAAACTAACAGGGCTGGCTAGTTTGGAATTCTTGGATGTTGTATTAACAAAGGTCAAGCAGCAGATTCTTTAGTTGTTTCCTGAACTTAGTGGTCAGTTTCGACTTGCAAAGAAAGTGGAAGGGAGCACACCATTATAAAGAGTGTGCTTTTTAAAAAATGAAGATAAGCCCATGATATGATATAAGAATCACTTCGAGATTCATGGTCTTAGCTAGGTTTCTCAGCATGAAAATGCCACTACTCACATTCCTGGAGACAAACTCTGAATGGGAATAAAAATTCAAACCTTCATCAATTGTCACTCCAAGAAATCTAACGTTTTTAGATGGATAAATAATTGTTTTGTCAAGAGTTACATTAAAAGGATTTTTATTTGTTAGGTGCCCTTTTTTGGGTATAGAAAATTGAATGAGCTGTGTTAATTAGAAATAAGCTTTCTTTGAATTACTGAAGCAAACTCTTACTTTCAATGAATAAAAGCTGCTCAAGAGATCTTATGCTGGGGCCAAACAGTGCAAAGGAGGTGTCAATCTCCATTTATACTTCCAAAGATACCAAGCCTTTTTCGTGGGTTTAGTGGCTATATTTTGATAACCTTAAATCATACTTTATTGAATCTATTTGATAAAATATAAAATTGGCTTTCAGATCATACAAATTTTAGCTATTAATGTGTGCAGGTAAAAATTATATATCACTTATAACTTAAATGTAAATTTTTTTCAAGCTTTCTAGCCACCATAAACCTATTACATTTTAATGTAGGCCTAATTGTAATGTAAATGTAAATGGAGTAACCTTATTTATTTATCTATTCTATTTTTCGAAAATTCAATCAATGTAACTATGAAGTTAGACAGCAATTATTACGTAACTTTGAGATCGGAAGCTCGCTGTCTTCGCTACAACTATTATTTCCGGTATATAAGAAGTTGGTCCCCAAAGAGTTCAATGTAATATTAAGCTACCATTTATTATTGAAAATTGTCTTTTGATTTCTACAAGAAAACTATAAAGGGATTTCTTCTTAGTAATCCTATCTATCTTGTTTATGAATTTTATGATTTAATTACAGAAATGTAAAACAAATGTATATAGTTTTGGAGTGGTATTTGAATGTATAGCCTTTACTTTCTGTATGTCATGTATTTTATTTTAAGCCTACTTGTTCAACAAATGTTTTCCGGTTATATATTTTGGCTATTTTTTTTAGAATTTAACTGTTTATCATAATGTTCATAAAATATTTGTTTAATGTGTTTTAGCATTGCATTCTAGGTCTTGATATTTTATAATTTAATATTGTACCATTATGATGCTGTACTTTTGTAAATATACTGTAGTAATATTGTTCATTATGTTATTAGTTTTTAAGTTCACTTGACGTTTGTAATGCTTACTGATGTACTCAGAAGTTTCTGCAATAAAGATTGACTTGATTTCTTTCTGTCCTTTGTACTGGGACAAATTTGGCACCACTTAGGTTAAGCGTTTAAACCTGCAGTTTGTGGATAAGATGTACAACAGAATCGTTTGGCTCTGACCTTTTCTGTAAAGAATTGCACATTCATATTGTTTGAAGTCAACATTATTCAGACATAACCTAAACAATTAAATCATTGCACTTTTTAAAAAATCTCTTACAGTGTAAGCCTAGGTCAAAATGACCCAGAAACAACTTTTTTATTACTGTTACAAAATAAAAACTCTATTAATCAAAAACTGATCATAACCGGTTTACTAAGTCAAAAAAGAAATTAACATGTCCCTTATTGCCGTCTTTAAGGGTTCTGGATGACCCTACTGGACAAAGAAAAACACTTGGGTCATTTTGACTCACCTTACAGTCAGAGGGTTAATATCTTTTGCTGCCAGTGATGAGGTTAGGTCTCAATGGAAATATCCTAAATACTACAACTAAATATTAAATTCATTTGTAAATATAACTGTTAAAGGTTTGTCTTGAACTTACTCTCAAAATCTGAAAACCTCGACCTACACTGCCACACACAAGTGACATTCTAGATCCCAAAGGAGTCCTCTATCAATTAGAAATAGGATTATTCCATACACCGACACAATAATAAATAGTTGAAAATATATAATTGCACAATCAATCTTACTAGGCCTATTAAATTTAATTAACTATCGGTAGTGCTTGAAAAATTATATAATCAAGCATATTCTAATTGCAGTATATCTAAAACAGGCTGTTATTACTTTATAATTGTATTAAGGTTAGGATTTTAACAACAAAAAGTACACAAGAAAAACAAACTTTCGGTCGGATTCTGATAGAGATAGGCAAAAATTTACGCAACGGTTGTTTTGCAACGGTTGCGGGCCGACGACGGTTGCAGCTTACAACGGTTGCGGATAAACCCCAGTTGCAGCTGCAACTATGTCGTCGATCGTACCGTGATCTGAAACTGAAACCGATCAGACAACCCAGCTGAAACTGAACAACTTGATGCACGCGCATTCGTTGGCGTTGGAGTTTACGCTGCAGCTCCTTGTCCTTGTAGTTATTTAGGGCTATACTTTATTTAAATAATGGGACAGAATGTGCATTATTAGCTAAATTTTAATTTGCTTTTCTTTTAGTTTTATCACTTATTAGTTTTACTAGGTTATATAATAAATATTTAATTGTTGTTTTTAAATTTGTAATGCCGTAATATATTACCATCATTCCATTGCTGCCAAACAAGGGCAAATTAAAGTTGTTCTTTCATATTTTAAATAAAATAATATGCTATTACTAACATGTATATAACTATAAGTAGCAATCTGTTTTAATTTGGGTTTAAAATTTCTTTCATTTTTTACAGTAGTATTGTTGTACTGTATTTTTTTGTTTAGTAACAATGTATAGATATTGTTAATAATTATTGTTTATTATGATTGATTAAAACCTTGTATAAACAAAGAATTTAGTTTTAATCAGTAATTTTGCATTTCATTAGGTATATATCTAATACAACCTGCATTAAGCATTGAAAACATTATTTATTACTGTTATAGTACGCGTTGCAACTATAAGCATGAAGCGGTTGTGAGAAATAGAACAAAGCGGCAACTATGGGCTGCAGCTGACTGTAGCACTTGTTCGCGGTAGTTGTTGGCAGGTGAAAACATTGCCTCGCAACCGCTGCAGCTGCAACCATTGTTTGCAACCGTTGTGCTTCTGCAACCGCTGCAGCTGCAGCGGTTGCGGGAAATTGACAACGTATTCCATCCCTAGATTCTAAATTTAATTCCGATTCCTAGTACTATCCTTCCTCTAACCTGCACTCCTGCAGCAGCAGCAGCTGTGAAAAATGTATATTTTTTTCAAATCTTTTTTAGGGCTTGGCAGTATACCATGAAACTTAGCCATAGTATAATATTATAATGCCATTTTCCAGTATGTATGCTCTTTGTTTCAAGACATCTATGTTTATATATAGCGTGGTTCCAATCTACCATAAATGATGTAAGTAAATACTCGTACTTCATTAAGAAGTCATTAAATATTTTATAAAATTATCAGGTTAAAAACAACATAAGCATTAAATTAAAACACGCTGTTTAATAATTTAGCCAGACAATTTATAAATCTATTTTGAGAGCAGCAACAGAATGAAAATTTTAAATTTAAATGTTCAAATGAAATTATAGAAAAATATCAGTAAAACGTGGTCCCCGCAGGATATGGCAAAATCATTCATTTGCATGACATATCCGAACAACTCCATAGCACCTAAACAACGGCATTGACGGGGGTTGCTGCGATGGCTAGTTTAAGATTATTTACTAAGGTTTTCAGATCTTTTTTTATCTTGGTAAGTTTCATAATTTCGAATTCGTTTTCTTAAACGGTTTGTCCCTTGGATGGCCAATAGAAGTTCCGATGATGAAATCTGCGGAAACCTCCAGAATAAAATCAAAATATTTATTCACTCACTAAAATACATAAAGCATAAATTACATACTTATATGAACGAAATAAATACATTGATATATCAATTCATTTATAGGGTTAGACAAAAGGTAAATAAATAAAATAGTTATTGTTATATATGTGAGTGCCTTCCATATAAGCCAAGGCTTGTGGGTGGAAGGGAGTTCTTAAATTTCAAAATAAAAAAGATTTTAAAAGATTCAATCTTAAACAGCACAATGAACAATTAATACTAATGGACTACTCTTAGTCAGAATAAAATAAAATATGCACTAAAATGAAATAAATTAAAGACTCAAAATCTTAAACAGCACAATGAACAATTAATACTAATGGACTACTCTTAGTCAGAATAAAATAAAATATGCAAACTGTTAGATGGATTATAGCAATGAAATAAAATTAAATAAATATTTTAACATTTTAGACAATATTTAAAACAAAAAAATTTTGAAAACTTTAGATTAGAATTACTATGAAAAAATAACACAATGAGATAAAGAAAAAATAAATAAAAAGTATGCAGTAAAATGAAATCAAAGGGCAAGAGGCAGAAAGTCAGAGATGAAGGGAGTGCAATGTAATGAAGCGGTCATCTATATTCAGAACTGTTCAGGGCCTCAACCAATTCCTCCTCCAGGTCCATAAGCCAATTGGTTATCATTGTTTTATAAACATATAAGCTGACTTGTGGAAATTTTAAGAGGGTTCGGTACGTTTCTAAACAACAGGTGAACAATGTAATGTGAACAAGTATAACTGTTTTGAAAATTTTCGGAACCAAGGGGTTTAAGCCCCATGCTATGTTTCATAATGATGCAAGTTGACAGCCAAATGTAATAATTTCCAGGTAAAAATAAATAGCATAAGAGTACGAATAAATAGCTGTCTAATTGTTAGAACTTTTGTGGTTTTAAATAATTCAATTGAAGGAAACGATTTGCCTTTTCTAAGGATAAATTAAGTACAGATTTATGGTTTATATTGAGTTGTTCAATATGTGTTTTGTAATCTCCTCCCTAGCATATGATCCTATATTGTAATACTGATTGGACGTGTGCATAATAAACAGACTTAATTGAATTAAATTCTAAAACTCCATGAAGTTACTTGAAGGCAAAGATTAACTTTCATTTTTTTTTTTATTTATATATGCAATATGAACATCCCATTTTAACTTATTGTCATAGATAACTCCAAGATATATAAATATATTAGCTGAATCTATCTACTTTGTAACAGTCACAATCATAATTCATATAATTTCCACACGTGTGAACAATTATGCGTAGCCCCATTGGTGGCTCGCTCCCTTCCCTCAGTGCAATTGGTAAACATTTGGTTTTGGAGATATTCATTGTTAACTTATTTTGGTCAAAACAAGTTTTTATTAGACTCAAATCTTGAGTTGCACAGTTAAAGGTCTCCAACCATGGTTTTTTCGACCAGAAAAGTAGTATATCATCTGCAAAGAAAAATAATTTGGATGTGATATTAATTTTAGATAAATTATTATTTATAAGTAAGAAACAGAAAAGCTCCTGGGGTACTTCCCTGGAAACTCCAAAATCTATTGGTCTATCTATTGGTCTAAAGACTGTCCAGTACCACAACTTGAAGCCGATCACTTAAGTAGCTCAAACCATTTAAGAACTTTTTAAACAGAATATTTCTAAATCAAATTCCTTGGCAAGATCAATAAAGTATATAAGTAGTTTATTGTTGCAGTTAACTGAACTCATACTATGTTCATTAATAAATAAAATGTATCAGAGGAGTTTATTCCTTTTCTAAAGCAAAATTGATTGTCACACAGTAGCTTATTGCCTTCGAGATAAATTTGGGTTTGGATCTTAACAAATTTTTCAAGAATTTTAGATAGAACACTCAACAAAGTTATAGGACTATAATTATTAAGATCTGCCTTATCATTATTTTTGTGTAAAGAATTACTTTAGCTATTTTAAATACCTTAGGGAAAAGTCCTAAGGTTATACTTTGATTTATAATATATATTAAAGGATTAATTAAAATGTCTATATTATCTTTTACTGCTCTTGTGGGAATATTATCGTACCCGGAAGAAGCGCCACCCTGAGGGACCTAACACAATGCTTCACTCATTCCTTCGTCACCGGACTTAATAAAAACTCGCATTCAGCTTGAAAACCTGAATCATCTACTTCAGGAGGATCTGAAGGAGGAATTATATCGGCCAGATTCTTTCCGATTTGAGAAAAATATTTATAGAATAATTTCGCAGTTTTCAACAGACCACCCTCCATGATTTTATTGAATGTTATTTTGTTTTTTCATTCCCTAAACCAGAAATTTCTCGAATGGTTTTCCAAAACAATTTTGGATTGCTTATAGAATTATCAAATTGGGTTTTATAATAATTGGTCTTAGCTGATTTGATTTGGTGGTTAGTTTTTGCTCTTAGTTCAAGATATTGCATTCTATATTCAGGATTAAATGGATTTTTTAAACCAACTTACTAATTTTATCTCTTTGTCTTATAAGTTTTATTATGTCCAAAGTAATCTTGGGTTTCAGTTTTTTCAGTCTGGTAGCATTTAATTTGGGGTTGCATTTAATCAGTTTTCGGATCTACAACCAGTGAAGTTAGGGCTGCTAGTACAAAGCCCTCTCTATCACTAACCTCAACGTGGATTATTGAGGTTAAAGAATATTCAAGGATAAAAAATACGTCCTTTCTAACAACATCACACTTCAATTTTACATATTAGACTGCGCCATTATTTTGTATTATTTCATTAGAAGACAATACGATTATTGGGAAAAAGCATAAGCATTTCATTATAATAGATCAAAACGCTGAGATTAAAACACAATATTAAACAAAAATAAATTTTTAGATTAAAAGGCAACATTGATACTTTAAAAGTCAACATTTTAAGGTCTCTACGCCGTCTTAGAAATTTTGTTTTTAAACATATGGATAAACGAATACATTCGCTCATCTACACTCATCACACTCATTCGAAATCCATATTCGCCCATATCTTGACAATCGGCGTCTTATGAATAAATAAAAATAAATAAATTCGTATATGTAGTAAGAAGGTAAGTAAACAATCAAAGAAAGTAAGCAATAGCATAGTCTAGCAGACAGACAAACAGTTCGAAGAAGGGGTGAAACGTTAGTCCTAGCGCACACTACAGGCTTTTTCGTCTGCCGACAGTTTAGTTGGTGTCTGGAGAAAAATCGGCACCATCGTTCTAAATGAAGTGCGCACATAAGGAGACACCGACTAAACAGTCGGCCGACAGTCTGGGGAGGATTGGAACTGCCCGACTTTCATCCAGAAAGCTCGCCGACCAAACAGTCTGGTCTGTGTGATAAAAGGCTGCAAGTAAGTTGGGACGCGCACACCACCGACTAAACAGTCTGTGTCACAGGTGGTTGGTTACCTGTGTGTTGATTGTTTCGTTCAATTCAACAGTGTATTTTATAAGATATTAACTGGATTTTAACTGCCAATATGTACAATACATATAATACGCTTAAAATGTAGCTAAGTAAAGCTATCTTGAACGAGTTAGTTATCACTTTGTTAGTAATAAATCAATTCCACTTCTAGAGGTTGAAAAAATAAATAATTTATGAGAAATATATTGAATATAACAGATTGAAAAGACAAAGAGGTACTCTAAAATATCAAGCAGCACACACTATAGGATAGTAAATTATAAGGATATACAATTATTTCAAATTAAGAAAATACTACACTCAAAGAAGAACACTCAAAAGCAATGCACGCCATTATTACTGTATGATCACAAAACACAAATGATCACTAGACATTAACAGTAACGTTTAGTGATCATTTTTGTAAAACAACTGACAAACTTTATTAATTTTGTTAGTAATAAAGGACAAAATGGCAGTGAGTTTTTTAGTTGATTTGTTTTAAACTAATCAAACACAAGCACAAAAATATTAAACAAAGGAAAAGCTCTTGTTGCCTACCAAAGGTTAAAACTGTGCTGCAAAAGTCCTTATAAATAAAAAAAATTGGGTGTGCGTCGGACCACACGGTGGAAGTTATACTTCTTTGGCCATTCTCATACACCCACTCACGCACACAAACACACAGGATATATAAATGAAATATAAGACATTTTTCAATATTATTCAATATATTTATCTTCAATATATTATACGTGACTTCATTATTATATTATACACCTATATTATCATTATCAGTAATTTCTTCGATTAAATTTCTTCGATTAACAATCGATTAATCGATAGTTCTTAAAAATTTGTTCTTACTTTTCAGCGTGACGCGGTTTCTCGACCAACATCCCATCCCAAAGTGTCTAACGGGCGCAAAGAAGTATAACTTCAAAATATAATACAATATGAAACTCTACAAAATATATTTTTAATAGGTAGTAAATAAAAAATATAGTACAATACAAATATTTTTAATATGTTATATATTATAATAATAGATAAAGTTCTATCCGAGAGATGATACTCATCGTTTTCTCTCTGCCAAAAGGTTTTTATCTCTCATATACCATATTTTCATTCCATAACATAAAAAGTGAAGATTTTAGATTATGTTACTGCATTGCCTTACACTGATGATTATCAATTTTATGTGATTCAAAAGTAAATAGCATTTATTTACAGTTCTTTGAAACACCTGTGTGTTCAAATTTTCTCTTGTATTAAGTTAATAAATGTACACAATATTATGCTCTATTTTCAACAGATAACATTTTTTTTACTTTACAAGAGTGTGATATATTTCTAAAAGTTGTCTTATATATTGAGTTATTGGTGAAAATGAATTGCGCTCATAAATAACAACGTGTTGAAGTAATGAATTGCATAACTGGTCAATTTCCTTGGCCCATGATGAGTTCATGATTTTGAGTTCATACAGGATTCGGACAATTTCTACAACCATTGTAAATGCACAAAAGTATTTGGAAAATACATTTCACAATTCGGCGTGATCTTACATGCCTGTAGTTAAATATTCTCTTAACATTTTTCTTTGGTAGAGGACGCAAAATCCTCTTTGTTGAACCAAATGCCTAATTCCCTACGACGACAAAGAGCATTTATTTACTTTTTTCATTATTTAGTAACACTCTGTTATGCAGAATGTTTTGTAGATCATTTTCAAGTCTTACACTCAGAGTAAATAGTAGTTCATGTGCGCTACCTCAGGACCCCGACCAAACTTGGGTGGGGAGTGGGGACATGAATTCATACCTCCCACGACTAAATTGTCGGCAGACAGTCGGCCGACAAAAAAGTATGTAGTGTGCGCTAGCAGTAGCAACCCACCCATCAAATAAACTGCACTCTGCAGCAGTGTCTCCACTTTGAGGGGTAATTCCCTTTTTGAGGGGAAAGGAATGGGGAAACTCAACTTGAGGGGAAATCTACAATTCATAAAGTTCACGCTAACAAAAGTTAAAATACTATTTTACAATTAGATTGTCAGTTCTTATTGAAAATCAGAAGTGTAGTAGCGTCTGCAACTGTCACCAAAACAAAGTTATGTCATAGATCTTCTCTTCTATTATACAATAGAAGCCGTTCTAACTTTACCTCTGAGGTTTGCGGGCTAAAATGGAAAATCGACATAGGCAACGTCGTATCCAGACCGCTACAGCCCTCCTCTAAATTTTACATCCAGTGACTCACAATTGGCAAGAAGGTACCATTTTTTTACTGGGAATTAAAATCTTCTTATTCTTTAACTGGGAAGTACTGTTATTACTGCTTACAAATATTAAAAAACGAAGTCACTTGGAAAATGTTAACTTATAAAAACTATCAGGCCCTAGTTGTGCTTTATCTAGACCGGAAACAAATTAATCGTGGGACTGGAAGAAACCGAGCACTCAAGATTTACAATGTTGCCATGTTGTGCTCCCTTCAGAGGTAAAGTTAGAACGGCTGGAGGGCTGGACTGTAGGTATGGTTATTTTTAGCTCAGGTGTGGCAACCGTTAACTACTCATGTACAAAGTGCATGGCGTAATGGACTATAAACTACTATAAACTTAGTAATCATTATAACAAATTACCAGTTAGCTTAGTGATTCGCCATACTTACTTTATTTTATAATTACTCATTATTCATTTCTAAGACGCCGATCGTAAACATATGGGAGAATATGAGTCTGAGGGACGAATGAGTGTAAATGAACGAGTGTAGTCATTGTCACTCTTTGAGTTCGGCTTAGCTAAAAAATGACCATTTATTAATAGCCCAATAGGCAGGGAAACTATAGGACCTATAGATTTACTTGGAATCCGAACCACGTATTAATGGTTTGGTTTTCAGCTATTTGATAGGCTTTATACTCACTTCTCCTGCCTACACAACATGCGGACCCTGACCATTACCCAACATGGACACCCCAGACTTCTCTAGTAGCATAGACCTTCTATTATACCTAACAGTCCCATCCCAGCCAGAAAATTGAAGACTGTAAAAATCGGAGCGGAGGTAGAGCAACCTAGTAGGAACCATTATAAACAATCTTATACTCCCTGATTCATGCGACTCAAATGGCCATCTCGGAAATTAGACTTGTGACGTAATTTATTGACGTCACTCCCCCCTCATGTGTCCTCGAGGCAATTACCTGCGTAGCGTGGGAACGGGAACTAGAGACCCAACCCAAAGATTCAAACAGATTCTTCAACTGTGTCTCCATTTCAGTTAGCGTTGAAGGTTTTAATCTTGAAATACTACACTGGGGCACTCAGAGTATCTTGACATCCTTTTTATATTTGTATAGATAACACTGACGACCACCATGTTTCATATCTTAATTATTAAATTATTTCAAAAAATTAGTTACTTTTTCAAAATACAAAACCAGCAATTATACAAAAACTATAATATATAGAAATCAACTTTAAATTTAAAAGATGTAGAGGATTGTTTGTTCCAAAAAACTATGCTTTCAGAATACAAATCCATCCAGCCTGATAATTAAAAAAGTTTTTATTCTGCGCACGGAAATGCTAATTTTTCACTTTTAAGCCCTATTGTACAAAAACTATAGTTCTTAAAACGTTTCTGGTAGATTCATTAATTACTTCGGTTGGTTACAAAACTTTTTTAAGCTGGTCAAACTTACCTGACCAAGAAATAAAAATGTCCTCGCTGCTTGAAAATGTCATGTCTCGGCTTTTTATTATTAATGTGAGAATTAAAATGAGGGTTTCGTTTTAACGTTTCTATAAATTATTTGTCGCAACCGCGTTATAATAATAGTTACCATTATAATACTTGTTTCTTCCTGTAAAAAACGATATGCCACATGTGTACCTTAAATTTAGTTTTCTTGCTTTAACGAGCGTTGGAATCTGGTGGCACAGATCTGTAACTCAGCTACTATGGGACAAAGTGTTTAGGAGATTGTAGGCGATAGGTTCCATGCTCGGTCCTACATGCCTACATACCGACATGCCGTCCGCTTAACGGTTGCCATTGACGTGGACATTACAAGATAAGTCTGTGGTATCCATGTTGGATGGTAGTTAGGGTTCGAATGTTGTGTAGGGGAGAGAACTGAGTGTCAGACTTGTCAGTTAGCTGTAAATCAGACCAACACTACGTGGTTCGGATTCCACGTAAAGCTGTAGGTCCCTTATTTGCCCTAGTACAGATTATTAATTAATGCCAACAGTGGGCTATTAATAAATTATCCTTTCTGAGGAATAGTCGAACTCAGTTAGTAACCAGACTACACTCATCCTATACACATATCAACATTCATATTCGCCTTAAAATACGCACAACGTTGTGTCGGTGTCTCATTAGTAAGTAAGAATGTAAGAGCGAAACCATGTTTTGTACGGCCGAGTCACCTACGTTTTTATTATGGCAAAATTTATATTTTCAACCACTAAAACTAAACCCTATTTATTGGAAATGCAAAAATCTTACAATTTGTCTGGGGTTGACATGGTTATATTTACCTTCAGTCCAAATTTCAAAATTGTATTCTTGTATTAATTTACCTTTTCTTTAAGTAATTAGGTATGATTATTGTTATCAAAAGTTATAATAACTTGAATCTCCTTTTACTACATTTTAATAATTTATCAGTTAATTTTATCTTTGTACAATTGTTATGTTCTTATTACTCGATGATTTGTTCTTTAAATTTATTTTATCCATTACAGTACTCATTTACAACGGGGAAGGGAAAGTTAATGAATAACCTCAACCTGACAACATTTTACTTTGCTTCACTCTACTGTTTTGTTTGATCAGTGTCTGCTTTTTTACCTTTTACTAGTTTTTATATTTTCATTTTATTGTAATTACAGTTTTAAAATTTGAAATTTGTAATTACAATAGATATTAGTTAAACTTGATATCTGGATAACACTTTAAAAAAGCACATGGAATATATGAATACTGGTACTTAGAAGTATAACATTGGTATAATATAACACTTAACATTTACTACCAAAATAATTCAAATGATATTTATATTTATAAGGGAAATAAGTAACACATATGAAAAATAACCTTAACATTGTAACATTTAAAACAACATTTATCAAAGTGGAACCTAAAAATAAATTTGCTATTTAAGAAAACGTTTGGAAATGTATTTATCATTTTTCCTCAAATTTTTCTTTAATTTGTTAAGTATCTTGACATTAATTAATTGACATTGACATTATTGATTTTGGTGCTGCTTTTAGTTGGAACCTTATCTATGTATTTGAATATTATGTTATGGGACATTGTCCGGTACAATGACATAGTTGAGTTGCAATTTTAGCAAAATAATCTATTCAGCTTACTTCTCATAATTTTTTGAATTCATTTGTCCATGGTAATCAACTATACTAAAACTCAAATTAATTTAATTAACACCATTGTGGGGTAAACAATATACATTACTGTGTCTGAATTATTTACAATATGTGTACAGTATATTAAAACCAAGCAACCACCGTGAGTCCTTATTTCAAGGGAAGATTCGGCTATGTTTGGTCTCGGTGAGCGCTGTTGCCAGTTCTCACCGGAACTACGCCCTACATACAACACTGTACTGCGCTGACCATCCATTCCTCCCAGTGATGTGTTTAGTCGCTCGCCGGTTGTTTGGATATGCCTCTACTTGCATTATTAAGCCTAATATTACAAATAAATTATTCTTCACTTGCATTGATTAACAATAAGTTAGTCTAGCAATAGCCCTAATAGGACGGATACTGTTTATTCATCACTATTTCCCTATTAATAATAAAAAAAAAAAAAAAAAATAGTATGTATGCGTAATATTGTACAATCACATAATTTCTAAATGCAGTGAAAATCATAACAAGAATTTGATAAAATTTAACTATTACTTCAGCATTAAAGTATAACACGTAGTGTACCTAATCCTAATATATTATAAAAATGAGTACCTGAAATTGTTGTTCACTTAACAACAATTTCCTGCCACTGGCTTAACAGATTTCCTTCGTATTTTTTCCAAAAGTTTACTGTTTTTTCGTAGAATGTCTTTCAGGAAAGGAAAATGAAAAAAATCACAAGGAAATTGGAAATTTTTGGGAAATTATCCAAGGAGTTTTAGCTTGATTTGTTTGATAGCAAAACAAATAAAAGGAAAATTTGAAACACGTAATGTAAAATGTTTCTGCAACTTATTTATATTCGTTTATATAAAAATTGGTTCATATGTTTGTTACAATATACACATGATACATATCTAAAAATAAGACATAATTGTCTTGGATTGATCTGATAATATCTCATATTACAACAGTTTTATTTAATTTGCAAACTAGGAGTGTGATTGAATTTAGGTATTAGAATTATTACCTCAGTGTTTGATACCAATAAATAGCGATGGTAGAAGACGATTACAAATGCATAGAGCTTTTGGGCGGGTAGGAAACTGAGTACGGACTGGGACAGGGAGTGAGTGAGTGATGTGACCTGATGTCTTTCCTTAGAAGGGTGGGTAATGGTTTGAGGGGGGAGAGACAGCCAACGCCAGCGCAGTCTGGCGAGGGCTCTGACAACTAGCCGACACGTTGAACCAGAACTACGACCAGCTCAGCCCGTATGATGGGACTGTTTGCTATAATATATAAGGTCTATGCCAGTAGCATAGACCTTCTATTATACCAGGTCTATGCTAGTAGTGCCCACGTCGAAGGCAATTAACTTCAGCTTGAGGAAGCATCTAATATAATAGTTATTATTTTATATTCAGTAAAATTATTCCTAATTCACTTTATGTTTATGTAACCATACAACAGTACGTAATAATTAATTACCTATAAGATGTAAGTAAGGTGTAATATCATAGATCTTCTATTACACCTAATATAATATAGGTATAATAGAAGGTCTAGTAGGCATAATAAAATAGGTCTATGGTAATATTAAGCTAGTTATCTAGAAGCATATACTGTACCTATATATGCTAGAAGAATTAGAATAAACTCCAGGGTAGGGTATTTTTAATTGAGGGGGAAAAGAGATAATTCTGGTGTTTAGAGGGGAAACTGTTTGAGCTAAAGTGGAAACACTGTCCGACTGCTCTGCACTCTGAAGGTGAAGGAAGACTGCAGTAGGTTAAGGTTAGGTGTAAAAATCATGTAGCAAACCGTCATCCGACAGCTCTGACATTATGGGATATTTTTGAAGACAAACCGGGAGTCTTTAATAATAATTACAAATTTGTATCTTTGTTTGATTTGTACAGAATTAACTTGCAATTTATAAAATATCTTATTTTACAGTGTTGTAAGTCGTGCCTAGTTCTTATTTGCAGGTTAAGTTCATGTTTATGACATATACAATCCTCAAACAATCTAGATTAATGTAAATTATTGTGTTATTTGCTGTAAAACAATACCGTTAACTTTCTTATTTACTTGCAACTGATAACAACCTGCTATTATGTGAAATAGAAAGGTAAGAAACAATAAATCAACAATAGACCTGTGAGTGATATTTATGCAGTTTCCATTATCTAAAATTCGAATGTGTGAGAAATTGGCTTTATTTTAACCGAATACTCTTTAATTTGTGGAAATTCATTTATTACTTAAAACATTTAAACCTATTATACAACTGAAGTATATTTTACATATTTCCATTAGGCCTAAATGATTTTTTTAACTTCATCCACTTGTGTTCAAATTACTCAAACTTTCCCTCTCACATAGGCGGCAGTTTGTCCACTGCTCACTGCTCATGATTCTTACGTTGATATATAATAGTTTAAAAAATTGGGATCAAAATAAAACATCTTTATTTTAGTTTTTAACGATATGGGTATATTTTACTAAAGTTAAATTACATAGTAAACACATTATATATATACACAAAAACTAGAACAATGTAAAGTTACATTTCAATCGAACTCTATGGCTTCATCTTGCCGTTGGTAGTTTTGGCATGTCATATTGATTTTGGAATGGTTCTAGCAGATATTTCTCTTAAAGTTATTATGACATTCTAGCTTTATTCTTTTTTGATCCACACATGTAGCAGATACCATGTCACACTTTTTGGGCTACTCCATTGGTAGTTGTTTCTTCTATGTATTTTTCAAGAAAAACTGTCAATTCTTCTGGTAATTTTGTACTTGTAGTGTAATATATTTATGCTTATATTGTAATAAGTTTGTGTTGTGTGACGTTTACTTGTACTGTTCTTTATATTCTAAGTAAAAGATTATGATGTAAGTTAATATTGCCATACAACTCTAAAACTTATGGAAAACAATGAGAAATATAAAGATACTACTTACATTTTAGAAGATTTTTTAATAAAAACACTTCATTTAGCTGCATGGCGGAAAATTGGCTGCCAACTAGGAGTAAACAACTCTAAAACTGTACTGGGTCTAAAACTTGTACGCTTGACCAAAAAAACATTTTGTGGCGTAACCCAATTTTTGCACATTATCCTGAGGCCAGGCATCTAAATTTAATGTTAATCTAGAATTGTTATTAAATGGGTGAAATTAATAATTTCCTGCATAACCAATTACACATTCGTTTACAGCATATATAAAAACACTTTGATTGAAAGAAGAAAAAAGTAAAAAGGATTTTTTAAATAATTTAATAATACACTATTTTTGTAAAATAGGCCCTACTACAATTTTCTGGGGTAAAAGAGTTTTCCACTTGATAAAATTACCTTTCCCAATATTGTTACTCAATTTTAACCATATTGGAAAAGCGAACTTGAATTTTATTGAGATGAATTGAAATTGCATAATTACTATATGATTGTAGGAACCAGTCATCAAACGAGGAAAAGAGTTAATATGGATTAGTTCCTTTAGCTCTTAACTCCAAGACCATAAACCAAAGAGATTAATCAAATATCATCAACTTTTAGATCAATTAGTTACAAAGAAACGTACTTATAATTTACAGTATATATCATAACTAAAACGGAGAGGAATAAAAATAAAAAAATCAAACCAGTAAATAATATCTTTTAAATAAGAACTGAAATATGCATTTCTTGTGGGTTTAAAAATTTTAAATCCAGGTTTTGTAAGAATTCAACAACCGCTTCTCTGAATGAAGACCAGCTAATCCCCTATGGAAAGAACAGAATGGGCAATCATGTGATCCATAGTTTGTTTCAACTCATCAATCACATGACTGATCATTTGCCATTTCTTATGTATATTTCTAGTATTTGCACCATCCCACTCCCTCGACTCATTAATGTCCATTTCTTACAAGGAAGGTTCATTTCACTGATGACTGTCATAGGGTCGGATACCATAAACTTATCAAACATCCCAATTTAACACCCATTTGGTTTTTGGCAAACATTTGCTTGAGATTTACTGTAAAGCTAGTGGAAGATTGTCGCTCTGCATGTTTGGGATGTCTTGCAAAATGGCAAGATTCATAGTACGTAGGATCTTTTTGAACTGCTCCAACTGAGAACTGCTCCGTTGTGTGAAGCTACATTGTGCTAAATTGCACAGGAAAGCTGTAATAGAGGGGTTGCAGTGAGGGAGCTGTTGATAGCCTTCAT
Organism: Stictocephala bisonia; assembly: GCA_035578905.1. Classification (NCBI taxonomy): domain Eukaryota; kingdom Metazoa; phylum Arthropoda; class Insecta; order Hemiptera; family Membracidae; genus Stictocephala; species Stictocephala bisonia. The sequence goes on from JAQJVL010000232.1 coordinate 23,450, forward strand.
CGCCTTATTTAGTTGTGAGTATAACCTTTTCAACATGTGTACTATTAAGTCACATGGAAACACAATATTCAGCTGCAGAATAAATCAGGTACAAAGCTGTAATACACAAGACTAGTGCATCAACGATGATCCAGTAAGTTGCTGAACAAAGTTCTTATTTCAGCTGTTATTTTTTGTTTATGACTAAAACATATAGATCTAAACTTACTGTAAGGTTTTGTGGATGCTCATTGTGTTTCATCCTAATATCAACAAAAAAGATTTTCAATTATTGATTAGCTATTACTCAGATGAAAGCAGAATACTTCTGTCTTTGTTGGATTGGACTTTAGCTTCCAGGTTCTAAAATAATTATAGAGGGTGGCTAGATAGTCGAAGTGTTCTTTCAGTTTTTGATGTGTCCGTGTTAATTTGTGAGAGCAATATCATTTGCAGTTTTATTTTTCTGGACCAGGAAGCGGAAATGTCGATAGTTTGTAAATTGAATAAAGGACTCTTCCTTTATTCAATTTATATATTTTATTCAACAAGAACAGAGCCTGGTGGCAGTACATTATTCAGTTGCCTGAAAGAACTTTCCCTGCAATCCATACAAACTTAAATAACTTATTGCAGAGGGAATATATCTAATTAATACGCTGCAGATTATACCATCATCAACAAACACCAAAGACAAATTAGTATGATACAAGCGCCAGGATATGATATAAATTAGTATGATTGAAATCATACTAGCGCTTTGCTAACTATCACAGTTTTTGCCATACCACTCTTACATGTAAGAACTTAGTATAGTATTAAGATTAACCATTACATTAAGACCACACTCAAACGAGACTCTTTGCAGAAAGCAATACACTTCAATCGTTGTTTTTATATTTAGTTTTTTACACACATTGAGAGTATGCTTCTTGTTGGTGCCATTCAGAGAGTCAAAGTGAAATCCACGCTTGTTACTAACGTCTATAAACAGGATGCTCCAATGACAACCCCTATCGTCTTTTGAAATATCAATAATGTTGTTTACACTACAAAAATGTATTATTTACTGTCATTTGAATACTGTCTATAATGTGAGTAAGCTCAGCAAGAGGGTTTAGCTTTATACCTTGAGTAACTGAATGACCTAAAAACAAAATTTCATTATTATCTTCAACATGAACTTCATGTGAGGTAACAAAGTCCTGCAATATACTGTCGTTGACCCACCTAATTTTACTGCCCTCATCAGAGAAGACTTGAAATTATTCTAGTTTTCAACAAGATCAGTATTTTTTGCTGTGAGTAAGTAGATTCAGTATCTAAACCAGACAAACCGTTTATCAGGGAATCGTTACACAATCTTACACATTTGTGTGGTGGCTGGTTATTAAATTACAAGCCAAATTAAATTTCTTCTATGATGATTCCAAGTCAGGAGAAACCTTAACTAATTTATCCTTTAATCCTGTTTTTCCATTCTTATTGAGTCTTGAATTTTAATAGATTCATTTAATCCGCTTAATCTTTTATCTTTCTCATCATCAAACTTCACTTCCAAAAGAGATATTTCACCTCCAAGTTCCTTAGTAAGTTTCAACAATTACTAAGAATTGTTTGAAAAATAATAATAATAAAAAAAAAAAAGAATTCTCCTTTCATTGTTTGTAAAGATTACTTACTATAAAGGCAATATTTGAAAAAAATACTATCAAAACTTACAGTACGATACTCTGCAACTAAAGACAAAATCTGAAAGTAAGCCTAATAGACACATTTCTGATTTCAAACAGATATTTTCACATTTACTCAAAATGTTCTCAAAATCATCTGTTATAAATTGTGGAGCTATGAATAAGCATTGTGAATACAATATATATCCAACAGATCTAGTGAAGATGTGGCAAGTCACAATGCATTATTAAAATCTCAAGTAGCATGCAAAGTTCTGAATATCTAAATCATTGCTTGGAAGGGTGTAAATACCACCCTTAGATTGAAGGCGCTACTAGTCAAGCAAGAGTACTAGCAATGTTGTTGACCTGCCACACAGCTTATTCCGCTAGCCACCCACCTGATTCTGACATACAGACAGGTTGACAACTGTCAAACTAAGGTCACTATATTTCTTTAAGTCATGCAGTTATTTTTTTATATTTAAAATGTCTTACATAATATCGCTAAATGAATTAGTTTGTGTCTTGCATTTAAGTAATGAAATAAGTTACTAGCTATTCAATCAAGCTAATCCTTAATATTGAGATGCATTTAAATTAGGCTCCAGTTAGCAGTGAGATAGTTTTAATTATTATAATTAATTCATCTTCAGAAAACTAATTTATATCTACGTTTATTTGTTAAGTTATATGTTTATAAATGTATTATACTCACAATTAATTACTAATTTATTAAAGATACAATTACATATTAACTTTTAAATTTACCACATCAATACTCAACTGTCACATATAAATAACCCCAAAAACCTCCATAGCTGGGAGATCATAAATTCTTAATAGTCCAGCTACAGATCCAAATATCAAACGAGTTTTTGTTATTTTATTAGCATTTTAAAATTGAAAGAAAAAAAATTGAATGTGCATATAACCATTCTCCTTCATTAAGTTAGATATTTCTACACCAAACTTGATTATTCTTTTTTTCAAACTTAGATGGAGCCCTAATGGCTGCGATGAATTCTGAAGATAAAATTGGAAGTTTGCAAGAAGAAGCTTTAAAAAGGAAAGAAAGACTAAGAAGTCTAAAGCGCAAATTTGAGGAGGAGGGAAAAAATGAGAGTAAAACTCCTGGAGACCCTGTTCCTTTACCAAAGTGAGTTAAATTTTTTTGTCAATTTTGTATGAATAGGCCAATTTTAGTTATTCTATCAGCTTTGCATTAAATATTCTAAACAAAGGACTTCACCACAGGGTTTCTTCTAACTTCTTTAGCCATTTGATCTTCCAATTGTTATCCATTAGGAAGCATGAATCATATTCTTTATTAGAAAAACCATTTGAATTTTGTAACCATTTATACGTTTTTCATTGTTTGTTTATTGCAGACCCAAGTTTCGGAGCTATGTTCCAGAAGATGAATTGTTAAAAGAGAATGTAGTTCCAACAGCCAAGCCTGGAAATGTGGAAGAGGAAGTGAAAAGCCAGCTGGAGGCTGCAAATGCAAGAGTTGTGATAGAGGAATTGGTAAGTGGCATGCCTTCTCACCCACCTATACACATACAGTGATGATTGCCCTCTCATCCACACAGGCACACGCGCACACACACACACGCACACACACACCTAACCTAACCTAATCTAACCAACCCGCACACGCACACACACCTAACCTAACCTAACCAACCCACGTGCGCACGCACGCACCCACCCACCCACGCACGCACGCATGAGGCCGACAAGAGGTCCCTTACCAAATTTTTAGTTTTGTGTTACATTAATTTATAAAAACGAGATTTTAAAGAATCTGGCAGTATATACACATACGACTGTTATTCTGAAAAATTAAATGTTTAGCTTTGTTTTGATGTTTGATATATTTCTAAAATATGAAAAATGTGGGTTCTATATGAGTTTAAAGTTTTAAAACCAGTTTTTCTAAAAGTGTCGCTTACAAATTGTGAAACTTAAAATGTTTATTACTTAAAGGAAAAAATCGTAGAGACATGAAATTTACACCAACTTGTTCATAATTTTATGCTTAATTTAAAATTACCAATAACTCAAAATATATAATTGCTGACAATAGGTCCCTTTTCACTTTCTGCCTCCCATATATAATTCAACTGTATTTAAATTGATGTAAATTTAAACCAGATGTTCACACATGCTGAAATGTAAATATATAATTTTACTAAAATCACAAGTCAAAATTTAATCAACAGTTTCATAAGACATCATAAATTAATTCTCTTTACAATTTTTGTATATTAATACTATCTGACACAAATTTCAAGCATCTATTTTATCAAGAAGTGCCTCAGAATTTGAGTCTATACATGTATGATGAAGTATAAAGTTTATAGATTTAGAAATATATAAGGCAAGAACTATAAGAATGCATTTTAACACATTCACCATGGTGTGCGCCACTGGTGGTACATGCTACAAATCTTTGAACAATCAAATAAGTGTAGTTTTATCTAGTGTATTATACTGAAAAATTACTATGTTTTCAAGGTCGGCAGATCAAATATTCAGAAATGTTTATACAATATAGTTTTATATGAGCGTTATACATGAGTTTGTTGAATGATAATAATAAAAATTGAGTGTGCCTGAAAAAAATGTTCCCAATTTTGTGATAGGAATCCTATAATGTGTGTTGACTGTTTAACAAAATTCATTTAAATCTTGTTAATTTATCAGACAAACTATTTTTCAGTATAACAAACTTATATCTTGTGGCTTACTTATTATAAAATACATTCCTTGTTTCAATTAAAATGTAGTTTTTGCATTATAATCCTGGTGCTAGGACTGAGAGGCACAGAACAGTAATTTATGAACATTTGCCCTCAGAGGCCACCTAAAAACTGCCAAATTGTATAAAAATTGCCACAACCCTAAAGCGTTTAAAACTCAATTAATAAACTTCCTGGTCTACCATGCATTTTATAGCGTGGGTGAGTTTTTGGCAAATAACTTGGAGACCACACAATTGGTATGCTGAACCCGGAACTGGAGGTTGGGTAATTGGTAGTATGAATGCCCAAAAATGTTGCATGTTTGAGATAATTATGTAGTGTGTGTGAAATTAAATTTTTAAACAGGCATAAAATAGCTTTTAAACTAAAATTGACTTTTGCAATACATGTTAAATGTCTACTGCAATAAAACTAATTTGACTTGGTGATAATTCACTGAAATGTGCGCCACTAATGAACATATATGGTCCATATTTAGTATAAGATACGTTTAAGACATATACAACACTCAAATAAAACCCGGCTGCAGTTTAGAACAAGTATTGAAGCCATTGAAGTGTGTGCCACAGGTGGTTTAAAAAAGTTTACCATAGTTCTACAGCTAATGGTGCACTCCGTAGTTTTGCGAAGAAATATTTTTTATTACTAACTAACACTATGGTGAACGTGTTAAAATACATTTCGTATATAAATAGGTACAAATGTCAATCTATAACAAAGTGCTCTGTTCCTAAAAGTTATTATAATTTTCAGGATTTATCTAACTTGGCTCCAAGAAAACCAGATTGGGATTTGAAGAGGGATGTAGCTAAAAAGTTGGAACGCTTAGAGAAACGGACCCAGCGGGCAATTGCTGAGTTGATTAGGGAAAGATTAAAAACAGGACAGGATGATTTAGCAACCAGTGTCAATATAGGGGCTCGAGCGACTCAAGATGATGTGGATGAGGACTGAACAATAAATTTAGTGTCCAACTTGTGCCGATATTACAAATTAGAGTTAATGACTGTACAGAGAATTTATGTAACTTATGTATTTTACTACTTATTAAACTAAGCTAAAACAGTACATAAGAGTTTTTATGTTAGTAAACTTTTCTTAAATGAGAACAAATTTATTTCCTTCATGAAATGAATTACACATGGTGGTATTAACCCAATCGCCCGCCCATACACGTACAGGACGGACCTTGATGTGCCCAATACCCATCCACCCTACCTATGGACAGACGAAACTTAAAATATGGGTGGCCCTGTTGAGACTTATATGTACAGTGGAATTGACCCACCCATACATGTAATGTGGGTCTTGGGTGCCTTTGTCATTACAAGACTTCCAATACTCTCTTAAACTGTACTGTATAGCTCGTCCTTTGTGTGATTGAATAAATTTGTCTTTTCTAAAAGGAGTTTCCAGACTTGTTAAAGCTTGCAATTATTACACCTGTCTATAAAAACGGATGTAGAGCACTACTAAAAAACAATCGTCCTGTGTTTATCTACAGCTCTGTGAGTCAAATTTTTGAATCTGCAGCTAACAACAAGTTTGAGGAATTCTTTTCCAATTGTAATCTTCTAGTAGACTCCCATTTGGCTTTCATCAGGGTTGCAATACTGAAACTGCGGTAGCAACTTATGTGAATGATGTCAGTACTTTGAATGGTTCTCAGAAGGTCGCTGGTATCTTTTGTAATCTTTCTAAGGCATTTGACTAATTAAATCATGAATTCTTTTAGATAAACTAAAGGTGTCAGGGGTAACTAGGACCACATTGCAGTGGTTTGCTTCATACTTAAAAACCAGAAAGAAAAAAACTTATATAACCGTGAATCTGTTATAATATGAATCAGGAATTGCAACATAACTGGAGGCGGGCCTCACGGTTCAATCTTAGGCCCAACATTATTTTTATTACGTATCAAAGACTTGTCTAAAAATGTAAATAATTATCAGCTGACGTTATATGCAGACAACACATCAGTTATGATTATGGATTGACAGCAACTTAAATTGAAAGTCATGTACAACAGCTCAAATGTAAACTAAATTTTGCTTGTTTTTCTAGTCGTGTTTTGCAAGATTGTGTAGATTTTCCAACACTGAAGATAATCTATTATGGTTAATTTTTCCTTAAATGAGATATGGGCTGATTGTCTGGGGACAATCATTCTTTGACATTGAAGTAGTCAAATTGGAAAAAAAAATGCCTCAGAATCATTACCAAACATAATATTCGCAGTTCTTGTAAACAAATGTTTTTTAATTTGAAATTTTAAAGATATCCTGTTTATAAGGTGTGTATGTAAAGTAAGTACTATTTTGGAATCTCGCTGTTATAGCGCTGCACGTTCAGCACATGCACACTGGGTACTACTGTCCGTTGGTAAGCCAAAGCCGCCATTACGGATCCATTCGACTGTATTCAAGGTCGATTATAACTGTTTAAAATTTCTCCTTCGATGAAAAATGCCACTGACTTTGAATAAATCGCTGTGTTAAGTTTTCATAACGTTAAGGGCATGAAAGCAGCTGACATTCCTCGTGAGTCTGTCACCGTGACAATTTGGTTTTAAAAATCAAAACCATCACGATTCTAATGCTCTCGGAATGTGAGAGAACTGGTTCAACATTTGTTTTTGTGATTCTCACCAAACATTTTTTGTTTTTGTGATTCTCCGTCAACATTTTGGGAACCTAGAATAAGCAAAACGTTCTGTCACAATCTCATAAACTGCACTTCTTGACATTTTAAGAAACACTATATAACGGTGCAGTTGTAAAGTGTCTGTTTTCTCTGACTTTTCATCAACGTTTTGCACCAAGTTATCAATAATGAGTGAAGGTTTCCCACATCGTTCCTCATCATGCACATTCGTACGGCCACCTTATAAGCTCTCACACATTTCCATACCATCCTATCACTCATTCTGTTTTCTCAATAAACTTCACAGATCTCTCATGAATGTCAGCTGCTTTCATGCCTTTAGCATTACGAAAACTTATCAGAACATATACTTTACAGTTGGCGGCAATTTTAACCGGAGGAGGAATTTTAAATAGTCATAAACGACCTTAAATACAGTTGAATTGATCCGTAACGGCAGCCAAACTTTGCCAACAGATAGTAGTACCCAGTACGCATGCACTAAAAACCGACTGCAGCGCTACAACGGCAGGATTCCAAAACGATACTTACTTTAACAACACGCCTCATACTTACGAGGTTATTGTTTTCACAATGAAAAATACACAGTATCTTAATATTATTTTTAAAGCATAATTGCACTACTAGACACACTCATTTCAGCAAAAATCTCACAGATAACTTTTGAAAAAAAAAACTATTACAATGGTCCTATTACTCAAATGGACACCTGTGATTCCTTAAGTTTTTTATAAGCAATGCTTACTATTACAATGGTCCTATTACTCAAATGGACACCTGTGATTCCTTAAGTTTTTTTATAAGCAATGCTTACTATTCTATTCAAGAATATTTAGAGGACAAGGAGGTACCACTTAGTTATGATTAATGCAATTAGTTAAGACTTAGGTTCTTTAGTTTTAAGTAAAATCTGACGAGTCACCTGTTTTCTACAGCATACCATGTAACAGAGCAAATTTAATGTTGAAATAAAATTATTTGAAAATTTTCAAATCCCAGTAGACACATAAACAAATTCGATAGCAACATTTTATCTTTTCAGGGGGACGGCCCACGAGGAGTTGAACGAAAATCTTCAACTTATGCCTATGTCGTGTTCGCTATCAAATGAAAGGTCTATTCAAAAGAAACTAATTTACCAAAGAACCACCCCTACTGGTACAGTGGTAATGACCCACCCCTACACATACAGTGGTAGTGATCCACCCGCCCACCCCTACACGTACAGTGGTAGTGACCCACTCGCCCACCCTTACACGCACAGTGGTAGTGTAAGGAGCGACATACTTTATGTGGTTCACTTAGTCGCTTCTAAAAGAGAGAAGCAACATAATTTATGTTGTTCACTTAAAATCAATAAAACATATGTTTATAATCAAGCAATCATTACAAAGTTGGTACCAATCGACGCAGAATGTTCTGTTCTATACATTTCAGATTTTTATTAATTTGTTAATGCAATTTTATAAACCTAGGAAATGATAATAAAACGTGCAACAAAATTTCCACTCAATTCCCACCTGGCGGGAGGTTGGGTGCGGGAAAAATGGCCGATGTTTGTCGCACAACTGAAGAATAACCAGAAGACCGAATTAGGCATAGTAAACGTTATTCTGCAAAGAATGAAATGCTCTATCCAACAAAGCAAATTTTGATATTTAAGCTGCATTGGATGTTTTACAACAAATGTTGTTTACCTTTTTTCCGACCGACTCAATAGTGGGGATCGACATAATTTATGCTATTCATAAAAGTTGTTATTCAAACTTTATTTTCGGCTGTAATCTAACAAATCTTGTATATTCCTATTCATAAATATGTGTTTTATCAAGTGTTACTATTATAAAAGTTATTTTATATTTTTTATAATGTTTACAAAATGCAAAATTTTGCAAGTGCCGTTTATACAATTTGCGCACACTGACTTATGGTGTTATAAGTTTTATACTTTTTGTAGTATTTTCATATATTTTACAATTTCTTGTTACTAATAGATCGTATTAATAAAGTACATATAGCAAAAAAGTTTAAAAATTACACATATCCCTTATTTTTAGATTGTTATGTAATTTTTCACAGACATGTTTTGTTTCTGTGGTAACATTTTTATTTTCCCAAATAAACTAAAAATATAAAAATTTGTTTATGGGCACAGTATAATATTTTTCCTAAACAACTTTTTCTTGTCTATTCAATGCTGATTTTTTTTATTTTTACTTCTACTATACTGATGACCTACAATGATCATAATGTAACTTAGCACATTTTTTTCATTTTTGTGTTTTATGTAAACAAAAAATTCCAAAAAAGCCTAGTTGTTTATCTAAAATTTAACAATATATTATTATAGTGCACTAAATAATAAACAATTTGGCTATCTTGGAATTATTTACAAAAGTGTTTTAGTGCTCCTAAGGAGGGTTATAAGTTTTAATTTACGTACAATATTTTCAAATTTTTTCTTGAAAATAATTATTTACTAATTTGTTATTTGAGTTTTGATGGTAGTATGTGAATGCACAGTTCTTGAGAAGAAAAACAAAATGATAAAATTTACATTTGGAGCATATTTAGTATTTTTTATGATTTTTACAAAAAAAAGCTTGCAAAGTGCCGAAAAAAGGACCTTGCAGTTGGGAGTTCATAGTGGTTCACCGGATAATCACTATCTAGGGTTAAAAGAATTTGTGACCAAAATTTAGATATGTAGATGTCATGTACATCATTTTAAGTGTGAAAAACTGTAAATAATAAGTAGTAAATGAATAAAAAATCTATTTAGATTGCAGCTTGATCTGATGTTCAATATTCTAGAGTTGTCTGTAAATTAAGGTCATCAATGAGCTCATGTGACAGGGTGAGTTAGCATAACTCTGACAATAGTATCCTTGCTTGCCCCGGACAGAGAAAGTAAAAAACGGGTAGATCTTCAAAGAGTCTTAAGCATCTTACTCATACATGCCCTACATGACATCAGCTAGAAAATACAAAAGCAATAACAATTGTGGGTGGACCAGGAATGCTATAATTCCAAACACAACTTGGGTTCAGGCAATTTAAAAACGGTCCAAAGATAGAAGATTTTCTCTCAAGCTAAAAAATGGGACACATCTATCAACTTGGGGTGAGAAGCCTTTCGCCAGACTTGGGAAAGTTACAAAAAAATTTTAACTGAGTTATTACAGTTAGTTACTGCCCCAAAAATGTAACTTAGTTACAATTACAGTTACTCTTACGAAATATTGTTGAACTATATTTCTTTTACAGTGGTGTTGATATGAAAAAAAAAACAAATTTTAAGGTTATCAATACGTTTATTATCACAAATACAACCAATACAAATAATTATTTTCCCACAGTAAAACATTTTTGAAATTTCAATTAAAGTTGCATTTCAAAATTTCTATCGGACATTTGCCCTCTTCTTTTCTCGAACACAAGCCCTCCAGCACTGAAAAGCCTATCACAATGAGCTGAAGAGGGTAAACCTGTGTTGTGCTGGGTAAATGCTTTTTTGAATAAAGGACTCATTTCCTCCACACTACTAACACCTTTTAAGTATTTGGAAATTCCGGCAGCTGCTGTTGATGTGGTCCTCTCCACACTGGCATTTTTTTTTTTTTTTAACTAGGAAAAAATCTGTCTACTTTGGTCCCTGATGTATTCTTTGTAATGGTATCCTTGGTTGTTTTCTCTGCCATTCCACTTTCCCTCATCTTTTTTAATTCTTTACTGACAACACCCTTCAAGAGGTTTATGGCGTGCATGCTCTCTCTCTTCTTCTTTGACCCCCCTCAGCTTGAATCTAGGGGCGAGAATAGCACTGAGGATGTACTCTGAGTTGTTAAAATATTGGGAGAACCTGATACTTACTCTTACTCTTACTCCCATGGCCACTGATACCCAAGGTGGTATTTGGCCTCACCAACAATTTGCCTCCACTTCTCACGATCCTCTGCATCTTCTTCATTGACCCTTAATTTATTCATGTCGATGACCACTTGATCCTTCCATATTTTCTTAGGACGTCCAGGGGGCCTTCTACCGTCAGGGTTTTCTTTCCACACTTGTTTTATCATAGTATTATTATTTCTTCTCATTACGTGCCCCGCCCACCGCAAACGTCGGCACTTGGCTTCTGCTATAATGTCTGGTTCTTTGAATAGATCTCTAATTTCTCTGTTGTGCTTCAGCCTCCATACTCCGTTTTCTATTGTGGGTCCAAAGATTTTTCTGAGTACTTTGTTCTCAAAAGTGATCAGCTTTTTTTCTGTGTTTTTGTCGATAATCCATGACTTAGCTCCGTAGAGAATTACTGGTCTGATTATTGTTTTGTAAATTTTAATTTTTGTATGGTAAGACAAAAGTTTTGATGACATAAGTTTATTTAGAGCAAACATGCTTCTGTTAGCTGAGTTTATTCTACTTTGAATTTCTGTGTGTTCACTGTTGTTAGAGCTAATTATTGTACCAAGGTATTTGAATTCATCTACTCTTTCAAAATTGTTTCCTTCTACTGTAAAATTTTGTGTGTTGTCAGGATTTCGGCCCAAAATACATAAATTTAGTTTTTTCATTGTTAACTTTAAGTCCAACTTCTTGGGTTTCTTTAATTAAAATTTCAGTTATAATTTTCAGATCTTCTTTGCTTTTTGCCAACAAAACTACGTCATCTGCAAAGGCCAGAGCTGATATTTTATCCCCTATTTCTATCCCTATATTAGTTTTCTTTACTTCTTTTAATGCTCCTTCCAATGGGATATTAAAAAGAATAGGGGACAAGCCATCACCTTGTCTCACTCACTCCTGTCTTACCTTCAAAGGTTGTGGTGTAGTCGTTTTCCACTTTTACTCTACATCTGCTGTTATTTACACTAAGCCTTGCCAAATTTATGATTTATGAAACCTTCCATTTTTTTCCATATCTTTTCTCTACACAAACTGTCATAGACTTTGCTGAAATCGATAAAAATTCCAAAAAAAATGTTAGTTAAACTCCCAGTATTTTGAAATGGCTTGTTTAAGAATGAAAATTTGGTCTGCGGTCGATCTGCTTTTTATGAATCCAGCTTGGTATTCTTCTATAATTTCATTGGTGTAGGTTTCTAGTCTTCTAAGTACAATTTTGGAGAAGATTTTGTAGGTAGTGTTTAAAAGAGATATTCCTCTGTAGTTTTCTGGGTTCTGTTTGTCGCCTTTCTTATGAAGTGATATTATTATTGCTTCTTCCCATTCCTTCGGTACGTATTCTTCTCTCCAGATTTGTAATAACAGCTTATGGATTTGCGTAGTTAAATATTTACCTCCTGCCTTTATCATTTCGGCACTGATACCATCTGCGCCAGGTGCTTTGTTACTTTTCATCTCTTTTATTACCCTTTTTACTTCCTCCATACTTGGTTCTTCTACATTTGGTTGTACATTTAGGAATACACAGTCACTATTATTGTTTGTAAAATCGTTTTCTACATTTAATAGATTGTCAAAATATTTTCTCCATATTTCTAGGACTTTAGGTTTTTCTACAATGACTTTTCCTTCAAGCTTAATCCCAAAGGAGTTCGGTTGGAATCCTTTCTTAAACATTTTTACTGTCTTATAAAATATTTTAGTGTTTTCACTATGCATAGATTCTGCTTTGCCTATTATACTATTTATATACTGTCTTTTCTTCTTTCTCAAAAGTTTATTTGTTTCGTTTTGAAACCTTCTGTACCTCTGATTTGATTCCTCTGATTGTTCTTGTAGCCATTTTTTCCTTAGATCTTTTCTCTCTTCCAGTTTCTCCTCACATTCTTCGTCGAACCAGACATTTCTCTTTTTCGTTTTCCTTTTTCCACATATCTCCATAGTTGTTTCTTGTATAGCACTTTTCAGACTAATCCATCTATCTTCTATACTTGTTTCAGTTTCAGCTTCTAGGTCAGTAAGCACTTGGAACCTATTCTTAAGAGTTAGTTTAAATTTATCCGCCACTTCTTTTATCTTTAATTTATCTATTTCATAAATATGAGTTTGTCTTTGTCCCTTTTTCTTCTCTACTGCTATTCTTTGAAAAACTTTTATGAGGACAAGATTATGGTCCGAGCCACACTCTGCGCTCCTTAGACTGTGTACATCAAGGATGCTTGTTTTATGCCTTTGATCTATTAATACGTGGTCAATCTGGTTCTTTACGAGTCCATTCGGTGATACCCAAGTTTCTTTATGTATTCTTTTGTGGGGGAACATTGTACTCATTATTTTGAAGTTGCTTGCTTCACTGAAACTTAACAGTCTGATTCCATTATCGTTGGATGTTTCGTGGAGACTTTCCTTGCCGGCAACGGCAGTCCATATTTTCTCTTTCCCTATTTTGGCGTTTGCATCTCCTATTATCATCCTTAGGTCATACTGAGGAAGGTCATTGGTAACTTCTTCCAGATTTTCATAAAATCTGTCTTCAGCATCCTCTGTGGGAGCATAAATGCTCACCAGTGATATGTTTGAAAACCTTCCTCTAATTCTTATTGTACATAGTCTTTCATTACAAGGATTAAAAGATAAAACTGCTTCGCTCCACTTTCTTTTAACCGCAAAACCGGTACCTCCTATTATAATCACAGCCACTATAATATATCACATACTCTTTGGTATTAACTCTTCCTTTCAAAGGCCATCTTGTCTCTTGAAGTGCTACAATATCCATGTTTCTTTCTTCTAGCTCCTTTGACAGAATGTCTATTGCACCTGGTATGGCTAAACTTCGAACGTTCCATGTTCCAAATCTCAATTCCTTTATGCAAAGCCGGGTCTTATTCCTTAAGTTCCAGTCCTGTTTCAAAGCATTTTGTTGGTAATACGTAACGAGCTAGTTTTTATGAGGCGGGTTGTCAGCCCAACGCTCAACCCCCAACCTGGAGGACCAGGAGTTTGTGATCAGAGTCTTCTTCTCCTAGGCCAATTGCTTTCACTGCAGCTTCAAGACGTTGGACTGGCCTCGGTGTTACATCAGAGTGACCTTCTCCTAGCCTTCGGGTACCCAAACCCTATCGTACGGGCAGTGCTTATTTGATGGCGGCACTTCCTCGCCATGACACAGCACTATCATCGGGCTCATGTGGACTTGCTGAGTGTGACCCCGCCACAGATCACCCTCCCACGCCCTCCAGTGCTGCCGCCTCGGTCCGGGACTGCTTATTCGGGTTACCCCTTATTCGCAGCTGTCCACCATATCTGGTGGAACATTCACTATCCGCCACCTGTGACCCGCCCTTTACCTGAGGCTCGGTTCCCCTAAAGGGGAGGGGGGAGAACCTGATAAGAAAAAAATATTCTTAACAAATGTTATTTACGTATTTTATCACCATGTTGTGTTTCATTGAACTTGCAAACAAAACATTATTTGTACTTCCCTTATTCCAAGAAATTACAACTTATCCTTTGGCAAAGGGTGAAAATTGCATTTTGTTGTTGTTGTAAATTAGCCTTAATTTAGTAATGTATTCATATCAACCGAACACAAGGTTACTATTATCAATAATATATTTACAATATTAGTATAAGGAAAACAAAGTAAATAAATCATTGTCCTAGAGAAAAAAGTGCTCCTTTCAACCTGAAATAGTTAGTTTATCCTGTAAAATTTTAAAAAATGTTGATTAACCCCTTATCCACGCGTACTCTTCAATTATATTTACTTCTTCTTAAACCCTTTCAATAAAGCATCCTTCAAAGGTTGGCAATAAGTCAATTTGTCCACATCTTAAATAGTTGACTGAACCACTGCAAGAGTGGGAAGGAGAAATCCTATGTACATGTTTTTCTCCCTTGTAAAATGTCCAGTGCAACTGCTATAGGCTCCGTAACCTGCAACATTCAATTGTTAAGATTTAGTAAAGAAATAAAACACATTAAGTAGAGGAAGTTATGAATAATAAGAACAAATTTGTAAGAAATGTATTGTATTAAATTATTAAAAATATTTATTGCATTAAAATGTAACTGAAGAAATATATGCAAAAAAATTTAAATTTTATTTTGATAAGGTAAATCTCAAGATCTCAGTAAAATTGGTTGTGAGTTTAAAATATGTTAAAATAAAATAACTCAACATTTTATTAACAAATGGTAAATATAATTTTGAAGTAAAGTACAATAGAACCCCGATTATCAAAAACAATTGGGGCTGGACCAGTTTCCGATAATGGAAATTTCTCATAATCAGATATTACATTATTTTAGTAATTATGAACAGTAAATGTGTACCCAGATTGAATAAGTAGTATTTTAAAACTATGTATTACATTACAGTATAATTTTTTTAATCATTTTAAAAAGTATTTTATTTTGTTTCAATGGTTACAACTACTCTTGTTTGTTTGGCTGACATCCTAAATCAATTGACCTACACAATTGTAAAAGTTCACAATTTATGTATAGTTTTTAACACTCTACCGTGCTTACTGTATAAATTAATTTTTTTAGTAGTTTTAGAGCACAATAATTGAAAGATATAATGTAAATTTTTTTACCAAAGTGTTTTTACAATTAATGTTGATTATTCCTTTTCTCACTAAATCATGTTTCAGATAATCGGGGTTTTGCTGTATTAATCTGAAGGCCATTAAAAATGTACAATTCTGTTTGTTTCAGAATTTTCTAGAACATTTTCTGAAACAAAATTTCCAAATTTTCTAAAGCATTACAATCAAGAGTCATGGCATAATGTATATATGGCAGAACCTTATTGTAAATATAATGGTTTTTATGATACATTTATGTTTTATTTTAATTTATTCTTTCCTAAAAAATTAAATAGAAGTTTTAAAAATAAAAAGCCATGGATCACTGAAGACCTTAAATCAGTGATCACTGAGGACCTTAAATCAAATAAAGTAGAAATTATTAAACTAAGTAAGGTAGCTAGAGAAACTCAAAATAACTCCCTGTTTTTAAAGGTGAAATAAATGAATAAATCATTTTAAATGAGCAGAAAAAGCGACATTTTTCAAAAACTCTTAATTTATCTTCAAATGTTAACAAAACCACATGGTAAATAATTAACAATGAGGTTGGGAAAAATACTTCATTTGAAAAAAACATTACTGTAAACATTCAGGGTAGATCTGTTCATGATCCTGCTGTTGTGTGTGAGAGTTTTAATAATTATTTCCTAAATTATGTTGAAAGCAATATTTTACCTAAACTAGATAGGAATAATACTGACTAATGAAATCAATCAAGTCAGTACTACCAACCTATGTATGAATGATAATTATAATGTTACTAAATGTAAGTCAATAGATGAGAAGGAAGTAATCAAAATAATTGATAGTTTAAAGAATAAAAAAAGTTCAGGATTTGATGAAGTACCAATAAGCTTGATAAAAAGTTGTAAATTTCAGTTGGTAAAACGAATTTCTCATTTGATCAATTCATCCTTCATTTCAGCTTGTTTCCAAGCAAACTCAAAATTGCCAAAGTAATACCGCTTTTTAAAAAAGGAGAAAAGACTGATATTCAAAATTATAGACCCATATCCATGCTTTCCACTATCTCTAAAATTTTTGAAAGAGCCTTTTGTGAGCAACTAGTCAATTTCTTAGAAAAAATAATTTAATTTGTGACTGTCAACACGGTTTTTGTTAGGGAAAGGCTGTAATTATAGCAGCAACGGAATTCATTGAATCTAATTAATTCATTGGATGAGAACAGAAAGGTAATAGGAATATTAATGGATCTGAGCAAAGCTTTTGATTATATTCCTCATTCATCTCTTTTATTTAAATTATATAATTTAGGGCTAAGGGGTCAATCATATGATTGGATTAAATATTATTTAAGTAATTGAAAGCAATTTGTCGAAATATTTCATCAAGATGGTAAACATTTCAGAAATCATTACAAATCTTCAGTGAAAACAAATATGGTGTCCCACAGGGCTCCATTTTAGGCCCCATTTTATTTGTTTGCTTTTTAAATGATTTTCCAAAATTGTGCTCTTCGAGTAAAATTTGTTTGTATGCTGATGATACAAATATAAATATTAATGCTCCACCTTGGGAATAAATTGAAAGTAAACTGGACGAGAACTTAACTCATCTCTGTCAGTACTTTACTCAAAATGGTTTGCTTTTAAATTTAGAAAAAAACAACTGTATAGCATTTCAAACAAAGAGTTGGAAAAATAAACCTATTAATTATACTGGTAAATTTGAAATTTCTCAGGTGAAAGAGATATACTTTCTGGGGTTAACATGTGACATGAATTTAGACTGGGATGATCATGTTATGAAAGTGTTGTCTAAAGTATTATCCGGTATATTTGCAATAAGAAAATTAAGATATTTTTGTGACATAAACACTTTAAGAATGGTTTATTTTGCATACATACATTCCACCATTTATTTTGGTATATCCTTGTACGGTGCAACAACTTTTAAAAATCTTGAATCAATAATGCAAAAGAAAGCAATAAGAATAATATTAAATTTGAAACCTCAAGTTTCACTTAAAGAAAAATTTACCGAACTACAAATTCTCACTGTCTATGGAATGTACATTTACGAAGTAGTACTATCCGTTAGGTCAAAAATCGGACAGCAGAAACTTAATGGCGATAATCATCATTACTATACTAGACAGCAGAACGAATTAACCATTCCCTCTCATCGATTGGCACTATTTTGTAAAAAACCACAGTATGCAGGAATAATATTTACTAGTAAATTACCCGAAAATATCAAATCAGAAACATCTTTATCAACATTTAACGATAAACTTAAAATTTATTTAATAAATAAAACTTTGTTTTCACTAGATGAACTGTAACAGTGACACTATCGTAAATTACAAATTTCATATTTTTTCACTTCTATAAGTATATTATTTTAATCATAATTTTGCAAAAGACATGTAAATGGTATTAATTACTATTTAAATTTGATTGACCTAGGTTAGTATTTGACACCATTCAATGTATTCTTATAACTAATGAATAAAGAAGATATAAATAAATAATAAACCAGACGTAAAAATTGTAATTGACACCTGGTATGGTTAAAGTATGTTACAAAAAAATTGAATGAAAACATTAGCACATTCAGCATAAGAACTACCACATACAGTTTAACTAACGACAGCTCTAATATATGAATTATGTATTTTTTGAACAATCTAAATAATAAATTATCACAAGCATAACTACTGCTATGGACAATACAGTGAATAAACATAAAATTCACCTTGCAATAGTCCTCTAAAAAGTCTATGTCCTGAGGCCTTTTAAATGTTGGCAAGTTGAATTTCCTGCAAAGATCATCCAAGGGTGTTCAATCAAAAATTATTTTTGAATAAAATTGTTACTATCCACGGAAAAAATTCTAAAAATTTTCTTTATGGAGATATGACTGCCCAAATTGACTAATTTGGCATTTTTATGCATAACTCATAAACAAACCGTTTAATATAATTTATTAACATTTTGAAAATATAGTGGACAAAAGGTACTAATCAACTTAGTATACAATAAATCTAAAAAAAATACTTTTTTTAAGTGTAACCAATTATCTTTCTATATAGTGATATTTGTTCAAATTTTGAGTTGAAATTTGTATAGTCATCTTTGGATAAAAAAAATAAATGAATAATATATATAAACATTGCTCGAGTTTACTATAAATGTGGCAGTCGTGTCCATCTGTCAAATTTGCGGGCAGGGGCTATGAGGGGGAAAGAGGGGAGGGGGATATATTGCTTGTTCATTAGTAAGTCAGGATCTTTACTACTCTAAGCGGCAGTTGCTATAAAATCTAGAATAAAATTCCTTAGAGCACTAAACTGGGCGCCCAGACGAACACCCTTAATATATTTTGATTGTAGAACTTCTAAAGAGTCATAGAACGAATTCCATCTGTAAAAAATAAAAAAAAAACCATAAATTAGCACATTATACTCCTTACTATAATGCATAGCCAATAGAATTTATGTAAATTTGAATAAACTTCAATAAATTTACTTCAGTAATAAAACAGAAAATGTTTTAATACACCAATTGATCCTGATAAATTTAACGATTTGGACAAATTTTAGGAAAATTCAGTCTCTTAAAAAACATTAAAATTTAATATATAATTTTATTATCTTCCAGCTATAGCTAGAATAACTTTAATTTAATATTATCCGAGCAGTATTCAGATAAAAAAACAGAAATTAATAAATGATTTTAAAAATGTAAGAATATAAAAAAATCTAAGAATAAGAAATTGATCAACATTATATACATTAAACAAAAATAAAAGAATTAATAGTGTATACTGTGTTGCACCTGAAACTACCAGATATCTGCCCAGGTCATTCTTCACAATCTCTGCTGCAAGAGATTTTATTTTATTTTATTTCCCACGGTTTAACCAATTTTACAAGTACAATAACATACAAGATGGCAGTCTATGATTCACGTTACTTACTATGATTATGAACTAAAACTGACAATCAAACACTTCAGTAACAACAATTTAAAATAGTCTGAACAGTCCAATAGCATAATAAGTGAAGTGTGTAACCATCGTGTGACAATACAATAAATTCTACAAATAGTAACAGCAACAAAAATCTAATAAATAAATAACCCAAGTAGAATATACAGATATAACAGATACAATAATATAATAACAATTCAGGATGATTTTTTCTGCTTATTGAAAGTGTCCCATTTATTCAACCTAAGCATTTTGGAAAAAAAAAACACTCCTGCTTATTTTTTTTATATGAAGCACTTGTTTGTGCAGCTTCCTCAACATCAGTTATTGAAAGAAGATTCAATGAATGAGCTGCACAACAATGGTGGGGGGGGGGGCAGCCGCCCAAAATCTCATAGAAGATGGTTTATTTCTCCAGCGGTTTCCATGTGCTGCTCCTCTAATTCAGTATCATTGTGGCTATCATCATCCCCGCAGTTCCCAAATATCCTAAAATAAATAGTAATCAACTTCAGATTTACAATAATGTTTAATTGTAATATACTTGACATGCCATGGAGAGGCAATGTTTTTGCTGCAGTACACATAAATTAATATAAACATCTATGTTTCAAATGCAAAGGCACCTTTAATTAACATAACATAAATAAAATAGGTAATGTAGAAATTACACTAGGCTTACTATATACCAAAATCATACTATAGACGTTTAAAAATGTTTAGTTTATGCAACACAAAAGTACAACTTACCGAAAAGCTTTCAAGAAATTTGAACCGTTATCAGTCACTATCAGTTTTGTCTTGTTTTTGAAGTTATACTTCTTTGCGCCCGTTAGACACTTTGGGATGGGATGTTGGTCGAGAAACCGCGTCACGCTGAAAAGTAAGAACAAATTTTTAAGAACTATCGATTAATCGATTGTTAATCAAAGAAATTTAATCGAAGAAATTACTGATAATGATAATATAGGTGTATAATATAATAATGAAGTCACGTATAATATATTGAAGATAAATATATTGAATAATATTGAAAAAAGTCTTATATTTCATTTATATATCCTGTTTGTTTGTGTGCGTGAGTGGGTGTATGAGAATGGCCAAAGAAGTATAACTTCCACCGTGTGGTCCGACGCACACCCAATTTTTTTTTTATTTTAAAATCATCCAAAACGGATTCAATTACATTTGCCAATACATCCTATTTATGCCATCTGTATATTCTTCTGCAACAAAGACCTCTTGAGTGTTGCTCCAGTGTCTTTGGATCCAATCAGTGTACAGTCATTCCAGGATGACGTAAAATAAAAGTTAAATTTATATTTAATTCACCTTACGCAAATTTTATAAAATATTGATCATAGTCTATTTAAAACTAGATTCTTAATTGCCACTGGATAAGACAAAATTATAATAGTCGGAGTCAATAGAATTATAAAGTCAATTATAATAGTCATGGATACAAAACTAAACATATACTAAAATTACAACATATTTAATATATCATCTGCATTTGTTAAATTAAGCACATACTTGCATAGCATTTTGTAGGTAATCAATCAGTTTTTAATAAAATAAAACACAGCCATACTATAAAATATTGATTTTGTAGATAACAGAGGATGTCAGGTTGTGGAATCAAAATGGCACCAAAAGCAAATTTATGAATTGCTAGCCATGCTGCTAATCAAAACAATAATTATTATTCATTAGCCTATCTACATTTAGGCTATTTAAAAAATAAAAAATGGTTATTTAGAAATAGTGGTGCAAATATATTATTTATTATCAATATTATCATTAAGTATTACTATTGAACTTTGTGAAGGAAACTTACCTCCTGAACACTGTCCAGCAATCAGCTGTGGCGCAAACAAATTTTTATTTTATTTTATTTACATGCTTTGATACAGTTAAGATACCATTTACACCAAAGCAGTTCAATCCATTATAAAGTTCACTGTGGGGGTCTTTGAGCTCAATTCATTTTCTTATAGATATAGTAATACTTTCTCATAAATAAATACGACAAAAAAATAAATAATAATAATAAATAACAATAGTAATAACCTGCATACGAATTAAATTTTTTTTCTATTTAATAGACTATGTAAATTGATAACAAATAATAAATAACAATGATAATAATAAATAACAATAGTAAAAACTTGTAAATGAATAAAAAATTTGTGACTAGACTATGTAAAATGATAACAAACAATAGATAAACATATAACAAGAAATACCACTAGCGATTCTTCATTGACATGCATATAAAGGGCAAAAATAGAGCTTGAATATAAAGTAATTAAATAAAAATGAAGAATATAGTACAATATTAATTTAGTGATGGGCAGAAAAATAGTTTATTCATGTATTTAACATTATTAACCCAGCTAGACATTTTGATTTAAACACTTTTGGAGAGTCAAAGAATAAGTCTAAATCATTATTGACTAAAATTAGTATATTGAAGGATCTCATAAGTTGAAAAAGAGACGAAGAGGCGTGTGAGGCTGTACGACAGTGAGGGAGAGAGAAGAGGAGTTTATTTCTACTCCGAAAGGAGGGAACACGGAAAGACAGACCGGCTAGGCTAGCGGCGTCCCCAACAACACCCCGCGCCAGTCTACACAGGAATACCAGACCCATGAGTGTTCTCCTCAGGGCCAGACTCTGAAACCCAAACATCACTAGCAATTCTTGATATGAAATTGTATACGTGTAGACATTAAAACATTTATAAAATAAAAATCGTAAAAAACGTTTCTGAATTCTTTCTAGTGCATCTCTATACGTTATATGAAATGGATTCCAAATTACTACACCACTCTCTAACCTCGACCTGACCAATGAAAGATAAAGAGTAATTAAAGTTTCAGTATTTCTAAAATTTATACTTTGTCTAAAAATAAAACCAATAAATTTGGAGCAAGAAGCTATGCATGCCTCAACATGTGGATTAAAAGATAATATATGAGTCATATAGACTCCTAAATACTTAATCTTATTTACTCTACTAATTAGAACTCCATTTAAAAAATAATAAAATTAAACACTATTAAATATTTCTGCCTTTGACTCCTTCATTTTTGTTTAGTACTCTAAAATTGACATCAATTGTTTTCGTTTGGAGGAGCCCAACCATTAGAGCCACTCTCATAAGATATTGAAAAGAATCTTTTTCAACCATACTAAATGGGCGAGGACGAATATGAAACACATTTATTTACTGTTGATTGTCTAGAATTAAATACAATTCCGTCTTTTAATAGTTTCTATAACTGTGGTGATAACGGCTTAAAAGTGTTTCACAGTAATATCAGATCATATTCAAAGAACTTTGATGACTTATTATTATACTTGAATGAAATGCCAAAACTAGACGTAATTGTGTTGACTGAGTGCTGGCTGGCGGAGTGTGGAGGGATGGTGGGGGAGCTGGAGGGCTATGACCTTGTCACCACTGTCAGCTGGCGTAACCGCAATGACGGGGTTGTTGTTTATTGTAACGCGCGTTTGCGTGCTGTAGCTGATCAAATCTCTGTTGGTGATGTATACGGAATAAGAATTAAATTTTCCACTGACACAGATCATTTTGTATTAACTGCTGTATACCGCACCTTCGATAGTGATTTGTTGAATTTTTTAAACGCATTAGAACTGTATTATGATAGAATAAATAAAAGCTCTTCTCACATCTGGATCGGAGATATAAATAT
The DNA here is from genome assembly GCA_035578905.1 of Stictocephala bisonia. Classification (NCBI taxonomy): domain Eukaryota; kingdom Metazoa; phylum Arthropoda; class Insecta; order Hemiptera; family Membracidae; genus Stictocephala; species Stictocephala bisonia. The sequence goes on from JAQJVL010000232.1 coordinate 46,720, forward strand.
AAACACGCTGTTGGACAATGATATCTCGGAGCGATACCTGAGCTGTCTGTTGGGGGCAGGTCTTGTGCAGTGCATTGACAGGCCGACCAGAGTCACTGATAACACTGTCTGGACCACATATTTATACGTCACAATGACATGACTAGAGTACAGGCTGCAGTGCTGCAGACACACACCACAGACTACTACAGTACAGGACTGACAGTCACTCTCACTCACTCCACTCACCCTACTCATTGTCATACTGCGGCTGACAACACGTACATAGACTACAACTTACTCGACAACAACCTACAACACGTGAATTGGGACACAGTCACTGATCTTGAGGAGGTTAATGATTGTGCCGCTGAATTAAATAGAATAATAGTAGAAACAATTGAAATTTCGCAGAAAATTAAAAATAACACAACCAGGTTGAAGAAGCTAAAGCCTTGGATCTCTACTGAGCTAATAAAAATGATACGTACTCGTGACAAATTAAGTAAAAGGGTAAAAAGACAGCGTTTTAATCTAACGCTCAAGAATCATTACCGTCACTACAGATTGTTTTTAAGTGTTGAGTTAAAAAATGCTAAGCGCATCTACTATAGAACAATGCTTCATGAATGCAGCAACAAACCTAAGCTTTTTTGGGGAATAATCAATGAACTCTCTGGGGGTAAACAAAAAAAAGATGAGTTTCCAATGGATAAATATCACCCTGATGTTAATTACCTGATGTTTCACATTTTAATAATAATTTGTTCAAAGAGGTTGCATATGAGTTTAATATATTTTTCTCGAACGTTGGACAAACCCTGGCACATTCTATTGCCTCAACTGGAGAACTACTAATCACTGACGATGACTACAGACTTGACTGTACTTTCAACTTACACACTGTCACTGAGCTTGAGGTGCTGCGACACGTGACAGCGCTGCGCGGCGGCTCGGCGCCGGGCCCTGACAATGTTCCTGCAGCTGTCCTCAAACAGTATTTCCATACTATCTGTACCCCTTTCACCCACCTGATTAATTTGAGTTTATCTTCTGGCGTTTTCCCCGATATTTATAAGATAGCCAAAGTTCTTCCACTGTATAAAGCTAATGATGTTACGGATAAAAATAATTTCCGCCCCATCTCTCTCCTCAGTGTGTTCTCTAAGGTGATTGAAAAAATTGTCAAAGAACAGCTTGTAGGTTACCTTCACGCCAACCAGATTCTGACAGAGCGTCAGTATGGATTTAGACAGGATAAAACCATCTCGGATGTTCTTTTTGACGTTAATAAAGAAATTCATGATGCAATGTCAGCTGACGACAAAATTATTCTCACCTTTCTTGATTTAAAAAAGGCCTTTGATAGTATCGATAGAGACATCTTACTTAGGAAGATGGAATCCATTGGTGTCCGTGGGATTTCTCTTGCTTGGTTCAATAGTTACTTAACGAATAGACGTCAATGTCTTTCCATTTCGCGTGTAAATAGTGACCTTCTTCCAGTAGATTACGGAGTGGTGCAGGGCAGTACGCTTGGACCAATTTTGTTCTTGATATACATAAATAATATTACAAAACTCAAATTAAAAGGTAAATTGTTCTTATTTGCAGATGATACTTTAATCTTTATGAAAGCAAAAACGTGGCATGAGGTTGCCTTGGCGGCACAACATGATCTCTTTTATGTAAAAAAATAGTTTGATCAAAACATCCTTTCGCTTAATGTGTCCAAAACTAAATTCTTGCCACTGTCGTTAAGAACTAATTCAGACTTTAATCTAAATGATTTAGTGATTCACACCTGTAATAGTTACTTAAATCTTAACTGCGCTTGCGCGACCATTGAGAAAGTTCAGTTCTATAAGTATCTCGGAGTTATCTTTGACAGTCGATTAAATTGGTCCCAGCATATTGACTACCTAAAAAAGAAGCTGCACAAATACATTTTTGCTTTTAAAAATCTACGCGATATACTTGATGAGAAAGAAATCAAATTAGCTTACTTTGCGTACGTTCAATCTTTACTCTCCTTTGGTATTATAGCTTGGGGAGGTTCTTTTAATAATCAGTTGGATTCATTGAGTGTTATCCAAAAGTCCATTTTGAAAGTAGGATTTAACAAAGAGAGACGATATCCTACTGACGCTCTGTTTCAAGACACACGAATCTTAAGTATACGCCACATTTACGTTAAAACCCTTCTGATATTTATTTTCAAACATTCAAGCACCATCTTCAAACCAATTTCTCACTTGTACAATACTAGATATGCACGTCACGTTGGCATTTCTTCTATTCAACTACGCAAAACGCATCTATCAACTAACTCGTTTTATACTTGTAATATTTTGTTCAGGAATTTGTGTAGGGAGGCAAACGTATTAGATGTCTTCAACTGTACGTCCTTATCTAGTTTTAAATGTAAAGTTTCTCAGTGGCTGCTGGGGCTCAGTGTGTCGGGAGTCGAGTCGCTTCTCGCAGCAGAGTTCTGACATACACAGACAGACACGCAGACATACATGTATAACTTGACTACAGACAAGAATTGACAGAACGGACACCAGAACACAGACATCCGACGACCCACTGTACCATGCCTCTGCACAGTCACCCACAATGCTCGCCGACCTGTCCTCCCCCTCCTCTGCCTTAGCTTGTGCTCATATCAGCATAGTTGTTTTTCTCATGAACAATAGGTTTCTCTTTCTGCCAGCCGTCGCCACTGTTCCTTATATCACCAATCAACTTGTTCCTACTCCAGTCTATCATATCAAACACCACTCATTATTTTCATTGACCATCAGCAAAAAAAAAAAAAATAAATAAAAATAAAAAAATATAATCGAATGTCTTGATAAGTAGCTCAAGCCTCCGCACGGGCTTTGCCTATGTAGGCTTATTTCCATATAATTTAGTTTTTTTATCTTACGCTCCTGGAATGCAACATTGTGTATATGTATATATATGTATGAATGTATATATATATTTGTGTATGTATGTATATTTATATAATGTGTTTAATTTGTTTAATTCAATAACAATTGTTGTATGGATATTAATTTATGAATTATATTTTGACCAAATAGCAGTAATATTAATTTAAAGATTATTACTTGGTTGTAGTAGTTTCTTGTTAATTAGTATTCTTTATTATACCATGTATAAAATTGTACTGCAATCCTGTACAAGTAAAATAGTTTTTACTGTATTCCTTAGTTTAAGCCATAATTTGTAATCTCACATTTCACTATGGATGGAAATAAAAATATTTGACTTTGACTTTCTTCGGCAATGTATCAAGCAATTGCCTGATTAACGAGGTTGTTTTTTGAACAAGATATCCAAGTTTGAAGTGAGACATGTGGTTTTTTGTTCTCATCGATTTCTGAATTCTCTTTCTTTTATTTAAACTACATTTCTTTTGCTTATCCATGGCAAGATTAAAATCATTGATCTTATATGGATGTGTTCTCTATAATAAGTAAATAAAATTCAAAATAATAATAAATAATATTAGGTTAGGTTAAAGGGCACTAGGCCAGGAATTAGTATATTAGAGAGATAGGACATCAGTAAACTTACCTTAAAAGACAAGTTCACTAACATCAGAGAAGTAGTCACAAACACAAAGTAGACATAATCTCACAAATTTTGACACCACAGGCATTTTCTTCAGGTGAGTAGAGGGAGAGAAAGAGAGAGAGAGAGACACTGAAATGACTTCCACTATTGCTGGGTAGGTGGCTGTACATCCGTAGAGCAACACTCAGGTGTAGATGCAGTATTTCAGTTAGTATATATAAATATATATGAAGTTTGCTGATGGAGAAGGGGTTGAAGGGAAGTGGTCTATCTTATGTTCAGATTAGGTGGGTCACGGGATTTTGTTATCCATTGGTGTGCTAATTCCATCCTTCGGAGTTGGGAACTATTGGCATGGGAAGGAAGGGATCTGATTACCTTAGTGGTGTAACACTGATCAAAATTTTGACTATGGAGAAGAGTATGGGCAGATACAGGTTTTTCAGGTTTTTGGACTTTGCAATCATGTCTATGGCCATTCATGCGTTTTCGAAGGGTTTCACTGGTAAGGCCAATATATTGGGCAGGACAGTGCTGGCACTGGAGTTGATAAATTAGATTGGTGGAATCACAGGAGTGGTTTCCAGGTATCTTGTAGGTTAAGGAGGTAGTGGAGCTGGTAAAGGATGTGGCTGGGAGATGAATAGGGCAGGTTTTGCAAGATTTCTTGTTACAAGGATTAGAACCAGGTGGTTGCTGGTCTCTAGGACAGTTCAGGATGTTGGGATCAGGTAACTTAGGATGGACTAGGATTTGGCGGAGGTTTTTGTTTTGTCTGAAATTCACAGTAGGAGGTTTTTCAAGGAGATCTTTGGTGTGGGGGGAAGCTTTTAAGATGTTGAAGCCATCTTTCAGGATTTGGTTGAGTTTTTGTAGGCCATGGTGGTAATTAGTGATAAGGGGTAAGCTTTGGGAACTGCTTCTGGTTTAGGGTTGGTTATGGGACTGGGCTAAACGGATTTGGTTTTTAACAGGGTTGGTAAGGTAACCTCTCTTTTGGAAAGCACTGACAAGTTGGTTGTTGTATTGATTTAGGTTTCTGGGAGAGGAAATGATACGTTTGGCACGGGTGGCTAGACTATAGGATAGGGAGCGTTTAGTGTTGTTGGAGTGATAGCTGGTATAGTGAAGGTATTGTTGTTTATTGGTAGGTTTGATGTGAATATCAGTTTGAAGGACACCGTCCTCCAATCCAATTTCAACATCAAAGAAGACTACGCGTTCAGAAGAGGATTGCCAGGTGAAATTCAGGGATGAAAAGTTTTGTAGGCTTTGAAGAAAGGTTTCAAGATTGGTTTCGGAGTCAGTCCAGATCATGAAAATATCATCGATGAAACGGAACCAGCAGAAGGGTTGGACGGGTTGTTTTTGAAGGAAAGTCTTCTCCAATTTCCCCATGAACAGGTTGGCATACGAAGGGGCCATGCGGGTACCCATAGTGGTACCCTTGATCTGGAGGTAGTTAATGCCAGAACTTTGGAAGTGTTTTTTTTCAAGGATGAATTGAGTCAGCTGAACTAGGAAGGAAGTGCTAGGTTTGGTGTTTGGAGGGCGTGTATTGAGGAAATACTCAATAGCAGCTAAGCCATGAGCATGGGGTATATTGGTGTACAGTGAAGTGGCATCAATGGTAACCAGTTTGGTGTTAAGGGGTAGAGGTTGGGGAAGATTGGAGAGGAGACTAAGGAAATGACTGATATCCTGGACGTGGGAATAAAGGTGTCGTACTAGAGGTTGGATTTTGTCATCGACAAAGGCAGAGATGCGTTCGGTAACAGAATTATAGCTGGCCACAATAGGCCTACCAGGGGGAGGGATGGTGCCTTTATGGATTTTGGGTAGAATATAAAACTGGGGTGGAGTAGGCTGTTCATTGATAAGCAGGATTTGGCTGGCGGTGGTTAGGTTTTGGTGTTTAGCATGATGAAGGAGGAGATTTTTCAGTTCTTGGTTGTGTTTTTCGGTTGGGTCGAGGTCAAGTTTTTTGTAGGTGCTGGAATCGGACAACTGGAGGTTAATTTCATTGATATAATTGGATTTGTTAAGGATAACAGTGGTGGAACCTTTATCGGCAGGAAGGATCATTATGTTGTCATTGGATTTTAGGGACTTATGGCTCCGTGTTCAGCGAAGGTAAGGTTCTGATCTTTAGGTAGTTGGGAGAAGAACTGAGGATCTGACACTTTTTAGGAGGATGAAGTTAAGGTAAAGTTCAATAGGATGGTCAGGAGGTAGTGGTGGTGGGTCAAAGCTGGGAGGAGGTTTGAAGCGCGCTAGGCAGGCAGTTCTCCTTAGTCTCTGATGTCATTTCCTTTGGCCGCAACCTGAAGTTGAAGATGTTTTTTGAGCTGAATAATTTCCTAATATTACATTTGCAATGTATTATTAGTTTCATTTCATTCAACTTCATATATCATGTGTTTAATAATATCTACATTTCTCTTTTATAATGAATAAATCCTTCCCTTACTCAAATTTTAACATTTTCTTTTTAAAAAATCCTATCTTCCCCGCACTATCATATCTATATATTTAATTAAATATTTTTCTTCAAGAAATTATAATTATTTATTTTAAAAATTTATATTATACGTATATTTTAATTTTAATAAACTAGTCATAACTTAATTTAATGTAAATTACTTATATGAACCAAATTAAGCATTTATTTGTCATAAAAATCCTCTAAATTGACCCAAAACTATTTTCTATTTTAATTTATATATTCACCACAAGAAAATAAATGTACTGGCTATCAAGTGCAAAGGTATGTGCTGTAAAAGTGATTGTTTCAATGGCAGTGACTTTTCCCTTCCTTCTTCATCAAAACTTGGTAGTGGAAGCATCTCAATATTAGAGCAGCTAAAATTATTTAAATTAAATATAAGTTTTTAGTGAATTGAAAAAAGTGTAATTAGAATAACATTAAAAATGTCAGTAATAACTAAAACATCATAAATATTGAACACCAAAAAAGAAGAATTATTTTAATTTGGCGAGATCTGGTCATAGTACAATCTCCATCCTAGACCTGCCTACCTACATCTACATAACATTCAAAAGTTTACTTTCAATCCACATTATATCCATCCTTCTTTTGGTCTTCAATAATTCAAATATTTCTATACATTTTATTGTTTTCTAAATTAAATAACAAATTTCCTTTATATTATTTTAACCCTCCAACTGATAGTAGTAAACTTCCCGAATGATAAGCCATTTTATAGCCACGCGCATCATTATTTTCAAAAATTATTTAAAAATACATCCTACAAGCTAAGTATTATGTTATACATATCATTTTCTTTGTTATAAACCGTAGATATACATAAATATATAAAAATTGAACTTACCTCTGTTCAGAAATTTTTCACATCAAGTTGAAAAAGAAAGTTTGTAAAATAACTTTTTTTTTTCAAGTTTCTATGTTTTTAACTTTTTTACCACTTGAGCAAAAAATAAACTTCAAATACACTAAATATGCACAATTTTACGATGAATAAAAAATGTTATTACATATATACACTTATTTACAACAGATTCCTTGTTTTTTCATAAAAACTAAAATTATGTACAACTTTTTTTAGTCCGAATCACTGGATTCTGCCCTTTTCCTTCTCCCAGAATGTGTAGCCCTAGGATAGTGCTCCAACTTGTGATAACATGTGGGATGTATACCACAGTTGCAGCTAGGACACCAGAATACACTTTTTTTTCTTTTTACAATTGGGTCTTTGGCACAAACAACACAAATCCGTTCGTTTTTCCCAGGTAAATGTTCAAGTAAATGGCCACCATCTCCCTTTTCATTTGGTACATGTGGTACATCTTCTTGACTTGCTAATGCTACCATTATACTATCTACAAAATCTTCCCTAGAAATAGGAGGATCAGTATTTCTATAATATAAAAGATATGAATTAAATACGCTCGGATGCGCGCGCCGACAGCCGAGAGTTGCGCGCGCCGACAGCCAAGACAGGTGCATGACCTTTGAAAATCGAAATCAGCTGTTAGAATATTTTGCAAATATAGATTATATGATACGTAACTGTTCTTTATGAACAGGGGATCACACTGGTTTAAGTTACTTTCATCTATTTTAAGCCGTTTGCGTAAAATAACAATGGAAAAATGACCGACGGCTGTGCTGTCTTTATCAGTTTACAAATAGTTTAATGAACGGCTATGCCGTTGGTCATCAGTTGGAGGGTTAATCAAAATCAATTAGCCTTCTTGAACCATCAATTAAGTCAAGCCAGCAGGATACCCAACTCAGATATTTTGTATTTTACAAATTTAGAATAAACTAGCTCATAGCCTAATCTGAACAAGTTCAAGGCACATGTACAAAAAATTGCAACATAAAAAAATCAATTAGCTTTTTTATGGATATAACCTATACTAACTATTGTTATTATAAAATTTCTGAGAGAGCCATTTTGAATATTTAATAAATTCCTTTCATTTCATTGAACATCTGTTTTGTATTTATTCATAGCCTTAAGTAATCTAAAGTAGGTAAATAAGAAAGTAATATTTATTTCTTCAATATCATATCAAAATAATTTTTTAAACTAAACAAAAAACAAATTAAAAAAAGGAGATTGCAAATTTTAGATAAATTAAATTGGAAATATTTGACCACTTGTTAACCCTGCTATAAATGTACAGATATATTTTACGTAATTATTTAAAACAATTACCTTGATATGTCCTCAAATTTGTAGCACTTGTACCTGAAGCACTTAAAATGTTTATTTTTGGTACACACAATAAACATCGAAACTTTAACTGATGGACCTTATGTTCAGTATTTTCAAAGAAGGTCGCAATTTCTGGCCATATAACTTCAACTGCAGCCATATTTTTATTATTAATTAAAACTATTAATAACTACAAAATTATAAATATATAAACTATTACTAAACAAAAATAAATTAAGTTAGTTCCACAGTAAAACTCGCATTCATGCACATACACAGTGACGATACGCTGATCAGTCGATCTCGTAACTACCGTCACAGTACCGACTGACAAAGTAAACAAACAAGGGTCGGGATTGGGTCATCCAGGTAATGTGTGGGGGTGGGAGAGGAGTAAACCGGTCAAGGACGACCCTGTTCGGCAAATCCCACAGGTGAGCAAGCTGCATTCCAGGAAATTCCAGGACAACTGGGATGCCGATTGTTTCTATATTTTCCATATTGATTTTACACGAAAAATGTAACGACTAACAAAATATTATTATTAACTATTCATTACTCAATTTTGTAACGAATTATCCGTTACTCATTTCTGTTTAAATATGTAACGGTTGCGTTACAAATCTCCAGAAAATCTGCAACCGTTACATTTTGTAATCAGTATTCCCAAGTCTGCCTTTCACTTACCAAAGAGGAAAGTACAACACTCAGTCCACATACCTTTCTTGATTTGAGCATGTAAACTACTCTTCTGAGCTTCATGTCCCTGCCAGAACTACTCCAGATAGTAAAATATAAATAAATGCCAAGAAACAAAATAATTGATAAATTCAAATAAAACACAAGGATAAATACAATTTATTCAAATGTAATACTGATACATATGGTCATAAATATTAAAATAAAGTATATATATAAAATAAATATAATCTAAACACTCTCAGTAGGACTTTGGAATTCGCTCAAAGCTTTGATTGGGTTTTGGACCTTCTTCTGGGAACCTTTGCGGATTTTGGCTTTGACTTCTTCAGGTTTTTCGGGTCGAACTAAAGGTTTCTTCTCTGGGGCTTTCATCTTCCAAACAACAATCGGAGACTGGAATTAAAATGTAGCATTATTAATATCTGTGGTTTTATTACAATTCAACAAAAAATTTATATATGTATATGTAGGAAGGTGAAAGACAAATTCATTACTGACCATATTTGTCTAAAGTCAGACAACAAAATTCAGAGAAAATTATCTCAGGAATGAATTTGATTTATTTACCCTATTTTTTAACTCTCCACTGTTTATCTATTTTGGTATGAAGGCTGCAATTGACAAACTTGAATGTTGCATTCTGTATATATTATCTGTTAGAACTACTTGATACTTGTACACTCTATCTTTCTTACTATCTAAAACAAGCCACATACAAACAAACTTTTTTGGCACCAAGGATTTTTAATTTTTAAATTTAATTTGGGATTTTCGACCACGAGAAATCAATTGGCACCAGTCTCAACCCTGGGAAAATTCTTATTTCTACCCTTAGACACCAAGACTTCCCGTGTTATTGACTTCTAGCAGAAAAAACTATATGGAACCATAATCAACTTCTAGCAGAAAGTGGGGTATCAAACTAAAAGTATTTATGCCTTAATTACACTATACCATTATATTTTGGATAGACAACATTTAAGGATTCTGCCCCCTCTTCCAAATAAAAATATGCTCAAAAAACCAAAATTAGGTAGCGTTAAACTAATACACCCAAGTGGGGTATCAAATTAAAGGAAATCTTCTCATAATTACTAATATACCATCAGATTTTAGAAAAACTATGTTTGTGGGCTCCACTGCCCCAAAAACCAAAATTCATGGTTATACTGGTCAACAATCCTGGCGAGGCAGTAGGCCGATCTTCCTCACGAGGCTACATGCCAAGATCACAAATGAGACTGTAGCAGAGTACCTTGTGTAAACGCGGAAGACCTACGAAACAAAATTTTATTAATAACCTACAAGGTAGAGCAACAACAATGGATCCTCGGGGAGATATGGATGCCACCTCTTCAGTTTGCAAAAGTCGATTGAGCGAAGCTCGGTCTCCCGGTATTTATTAATTAAATTTTTGTACATAATACTATACTTTACTGTTAATTAGTAGTACAAATTTTGTTTGTTCATATATTCATGAATGTTAAATTCTGATTCGATTTATATTTCACCCTAGTTTTCATGAATAATACATTTAAAACTTATAAAGAACACTCACACTTTGTTACAACTAACAAACATTGTTCTGCATTGAACAAAACTGTCACACACCTAAGTTACAATATATTTAACATTCGCACAAAAACAACTAGACATATAAAAAAAACTCTTCAAAAAAGAATGAGCAACAACTTATTTTCAAGTTTTGATTGAAAACCTTATAACTCTAATTTTATAACTTCTAAGAGGAAAATTTAAAAATATACATACATTTTTATTTCTAATTACCTCCAACAAACTATGCCTCTTAAAATGATCTTATGGCATTTTCTGAACCATAGCTATTATTTTCAATCATATTTTACAGCATTGTTACATTTAAAATTGTGGTCTATTTTATGACAAATACAATAACTTATCATTATACTTACAGATCAAATGACAAGTAGCAGGGAAAACTAAAATTTTATGATCGAAAATATTGCTTTCATATAATATTAATATTAACTATCTTGATGACATAATTTTGGTAACTGTGGTGAAATAATCCACAACATTTGTTTAGTTATGAATGTTTATAGAATCCATAAATTTTTATAAAGTTTGTAATTTTGAGACATCCACTATTTTGAAACAGACAATCTTAGGCACCAACATTCAGTAAAATGTATTTGTTTTTAACAACATTAATTTCAATTGGTATCGTATCTTAAACCATTATGCAGATATTTAGATTTTGTAAAAATCATGACCTGACAAACAATCCTGTAAAATATGGAACAATTGCAACTAAACACCCTGTGTGTGAACATAAATATAAATATTACACAGTTAATAATATTTTTAATATTAACGTTCTGGATAGACTTAATAATTTAACTTTGATGCACAAATTGAATGAAGTAATTTTATTGGGATTAAGTAGCATATTTTTTATCACTCGAAAAGGAATTTTTGCAATAGACAGTTTGGGGAAAATGTGTCTATAACTTTACTGTGAGCTACGTGAGTGGGCTAATGCATTATAACTACGTCCCTTAGTACTTACCACAACTTGGCCAGCAGGCCTGGGATATTTGGTGCTAGCCACATAGGAGGATTTGACAGTCAAGACCACTGCATTCATCAGATTCTTGGCTGCCTGAATGAGCGAAGTGGCACTATCCAGCTAAAATGAGCAGAATTTGAATGCTTTATTTATTGTTTTAGATTACAATGCTTGCTATAAAATGTATACAAGACTGAATAAAAAAATAACCATGTAATACTTATTAGGGGTGTGCGAGTAGTGATTTTTGAGTTCGAGCCGAGTCGAGTAGTTGGCATTTTTTTCGAGTATCGAGTATTTTCAAGCAAGTATTTACAGAAGGATTTCCTGTTCACCCAAGACAACTGTAAAAGGCAGACACCATCCTAAGCTTATGTTAAGTTTTGCCAGATTCGTAAATATATACATCCAAACTGAACCAAATAATTTTGATTTATTGTTTGTAACTGTAACACTTGATAAATAAAACGTTGTTTTTTCTGCCTTCTGATATTTTTATGTGGCATTGATTTGTTTAACCTTTTTCATAGCTCATATGATGTCAGAAACTAAGAAAGTATATTATTAATTGAAACAACGTGGGTTATAAAGATTTAATCTGTTCACTCATATAACAGATCAGATTTTCTATGCAAGCCAATTATACTGTTTCACAGCCGGCCGATATGTTTATCTGGCGGTTCAGTTCAAAGTGTACCGCGAAAACGTAGCAAATCTTGTTGGCAAAAGCTGCATCCAACCAAACTTATGCTAAAATTCAGTTGTTATCATCAAAAGCAGTCATTTGCTTTCAGAATTGCCTCCTCTCAACAAAAAATTTATTGTGTACACGCCAAGAAGAGTGGATCTGCATTCTGTGGGTATTTAATTCAATAATAACAAGGTTACAACTAACCAGAAATAAGCTCTGAATTATATAATCAAATTTGAAAATCTGGATGACAAAGACTAGTTCAATCGATTGATAATAATAACCAAGCAGGTTTACTAAAAATAAATTTTAGTCGCTTCGGATGAATTAGTTTTAAAATTATGATCGGTAATGAAATAGTGCAACTTGAAACTACTTCTATACATGAGGCTACACTGAACAACAGATAACTTTGTAGTTTTTTCATAACTTGAAATTCATGAAAACCTGGTGTAATCGAATGAAAACCATAGACGTAGTCGGCTAATATAATAGGTCTAGCCTATATTGACGACGAGATGCAGTCTGAAATATCAGCTAAGTGCCAACTAGCTATACATATACAGTATATCTCTTTTTTATTTGACGGAAAATAAATCAATAATGTTGTGTCACACGCTGCTAGAACGTCATTACCATATTTTATATGATACGATACTGTATTTTCTTACATCAAATCACTGGACAATTTCCTGTTCAGATTAAAAAACAAAATAGACCTCAATCGACTCGTACGAAATATACGATAATTTCAGTTCAGAAAAAGAGCTGAACTGTTCCTTGTGTATACTAAATGCGAGGTGGACTTTCGCCTAGAAAAGATGGGAAGTTCGATTCTTGGGATGTAAAGTGACCCATTCTCGGGACCCTTTTGATTGAGTGATATTATTGATATGAACGAAAATATGCATAATTTCCATGGCGTACAGACCATTAGATTTGTATCGGTAACAGGTCTTTTTGAGCATCTTAAACTGGATCTCTCGTCCCCTTTCTTGGGTCATAAAGACACTAACCAGCACTTCTGTCTTATTCACGCTATTTTAGGTTAGATTACAAGTGACTAGTAAACTCGGACAACCATCATGCGTGATCGCTACTACGGTAACTATTTGCTGTGATCGCTACTTTCCTAGCTCTGTTGATCACTTTGAATTGAACTAGTTCAAATCATAATGAACGAACTCGTTCACTATGTCGACTAGTTCATTTGACTATCGTCGTGTATTACCTATTCTTAGGCGTGTTGTTTAGTTCTTAATTACGCAAACCAAACTGATAATGTATGATTTAGGGTAAAATAAAACACAAGAAAGTGCACTTTTTTTTAATTCGTAACTTATAAAACTGTTTACTCTTAAAACTAAATTAAGATGTAAATCTGATATTTCGTGAAATACAACTACTCAATCGAACTTCGTGTAGTTCCGGATGCTTCAAGCCGAGTTCTAGTAGTAAAATACTCGATCAAATACTCAAAGTTTCGAGTACTCGCACACCCCTAAGACTTATTACTGTACAGATTGTCTATTTTTCCAGTATGATAAGAACATTTTAAAGTGCCATCTTATTACTATAAGAATATATGGAAATTTTACTACTGATAATAAACATATCCCAGTAATTATCAAATTCACACTATTATTTCCAGAAAAAAACGTGTATTCAAGAATCATTTACAAAAATCCTTACTTTTTTCTTTTGAGTCTAAACAATGCAGAATATAATTGCTGAAGTGGGATGGTCAGGAATGCCATATTGTCTACCAGTTGATCCAACATCAACAGTGAAAAGAATCCATTAGATATTAGTCTACATTCAGATGTCAGAAATAGTGGTAATATTGTTTGGTAAAACTAATGTCATTATAATATATTGGAATAAGATAATATGATGACATTTCCTCTAAAATGTTAAAGATGTGTGAGAATGAACTAATAGACCCACTAGTTGACATCACCAATAAGTCTTTCAGTTCAGGAATCTTCCCCTCAGCATTAAAAATTGCTAAAGTCTATCCACAGTTAAAAAAGGATTCACCGACACAACCAGCTAATTACCACCCCATTTCATTAATACCCACTTTTTTTTAAATAATTGAAAAAATAGTTTTGGCAAGACTTTTTGAACACCTTACACTCAACCAACTTTTAACACCACATCAACATGGCTTCTTGGCAGGAAAATCCACAACCACAGCACTGATAAGTTTAGTACAATTTCTGCTTGATCAACAAGAAAAGGGAAACAAATCAACTGCTATTCTCTTAGATTACAGCAAAGCCTTTGATTGTCTGGATCATGACTTAGACAAATTAACAATTTTAGGAATACAAGGAAGTACAAAATCTTGGTTCTCCAGCTATCTGACAGACAGAAGCCAACTGGTAGAAATAACACACTCAGTAAGGGACAGAACAGAATTAATTAGATCTCAATTGAAACCAATTACGCGAGGAGTCCCTCAAGAATCTGACTTGGGACCAGTACTTTACATCCTTTTCGCAAATGACTTCCCTAAACATATGCATGACTACTGTAAATCACATATTATGTATGCTGATGATACAGTGTTACTTCTTGGCAGACCAAAGGCAGAACAACTGGAAGTAGACAGCTTTATTGCTCTAAACATGGCAATGCAGTATTGTCACAACAATGATCTTGTTGTGAATGAAAAAAAACAAGCAGTTGATCCTTGGAAGACAAAAAGAGCAGACTGGAAGACTACCCGGACTGGAAGATGCTACAACTACCAAATATCTTGGTATTACACTAGATGACAGACTATCATGGACAGCACACATTGACTCCCTCTGCAGCAAATTAAGTACAGGACTATTCATGATAAGATGAATAAAAAATGTATGTGACATGATGACAGCTAAAATAGCATATCACGCCCTGTTTGAATCACAACTAAAATACGGGATTGCTGTATGGGGAGGCACTACAGCAGGAAATCTACAACGTGTACTTATCCTCCAAAAGCCAGCAGTCAGAATCCTATGTAATTTACAAGCCAGAGAATCCTGCAAGGAAGCCTTCCAAGAGCTTAAGATCCTTACAATAATCAACTGGTACATTCTAGAAGCAATAACCCACGTCTACATCAAAATGCCTGAACTAGCAATCAATAGATTGCAAACCCACCAACACAACACCAGGCATGCTAACAACTACTGCCTACCTCAACATAATCTCAGCTCTACAGAGAAGACCAGCTACATTGGGGCCAAGATGTGGAATGCTTTGCCGGAAGAACTAAAGAAAAGTGATAAACAGCTCTTTGGACAGTGCCTGAAGACCTGGCTACAAGTTCAACCCTTCTACACTCTTAATGAATTTTTTCACTTAACGTGACAATTTGTAATTTAGTTTCTAAGATGCATTTGTGACACTATACTTATCTTGATGATAATGTAATAGATATTTTGACTTTGACTATGTAGTTCATAAAAAAAGTCTCTCTTCTAGATGTAATAATGTTGCGTAAAAAATTAATTCTTCTTTGCATGAGTCATCGATTTCGATAACATATCAACCATGAAATGCATTCACTAGCATGGCTATAATGATGAAAAACAAATATTGAGCTTTATAAAATAAATAAGGCCTAAAGATAGGATTGGATAGGTTTTTATTCTAATACTAAAAAAGGATTCCTTTAATTGAATTTGACCTACAATAATTTGAAATATCTTTAAATACACAAAAAATCACTAGTCTACATGGCTCTGCAAGCCTGTACGTCAACTTATTCCACAAATAAAGTACCAGCTCTGAACCATGCACTAAGCCACCTCGCTGGCAGTGATGTACAAAGCTGTAATTGTGTGAAATACTGACCCCGCTGACAATGAGTTCACCACTGATGTTCTGCACGTCAGCCTTCACCTTAGATGTAATGTTTAGCTGGTGGCAATAGAGGGCAATACGCTGTAGATACGCCAGCAGATCCTTTTTGGTGGAAGACTCAGGACACTGGTCTGCTATCTGTCGTGTCAGCTTATCCAGCTTAGTGCCTGCCTCAGAGATCTTCTTGGCCGCATTAATTACATCCATTGTAGTCTTCAAAGGACCCCGTCCTCTACAGAACAATAAGAAACAACATAGTATACTATAACTGATTAACATATTTTTATGGTAATTAATGATGATACAAAATCATTTCTGCCTTAATGTAGAGATAACATCTAATACAAGTTGTATAAATTGAAAATGCATTAGACAGCTTAAGATAGTGGCGCCTAAAAACTTTGTGACCTGAATGGGTTTTAAATAATATTCTAGAACTCAATACGGTAGTCCTCTACAGTTCGCCTCCAAGTACTCCAGCCTTAGGTTGATGGTGCATGAGAAAAAATGTATGTACTGTGTTGTTTCCAAGTCAGTCTATATATTTGTATGAGAGAGACAGAGAAAGCAATAGTTGTTTGTCATTGTAGTGGTCCGGTTGTGATTTCAGCTTTGAATCATATCATATTTGATGGTTTAATTTTCCTTTTTTGTGAGATAAACTTGTACAGTATTAGTTATGAACTTTGCGTGTGTGAACTTTATATGAAGTGGGCTTCAAGTTAATCTTAACAAGAACAAGTGACCTGATGATGAATCTTTTGACTTGAAACACTCAGTCAAGTTATCTAGTGAACAGATTGACTAAAACATGTAAGTAAATATTGATCGTCTGTTACTTGCACACAATGGAGCGAAGGCATATGAACATGAGAAACCTACTTAATCTTAAATCATATCTTAGCAAGCAAGACTAGACTGAGTTATGATAAGACTGGACTTATGATGTAAATGACACCTTTAGTCAGTTTCTCAATATACTCACTAAAGCAATGAACGAAACCTGTCCTTTAGTCAAACCAAAGATTACAACAACAACAAAAAAATAAAACAAATAGACAAATAATAAATTACCTCAAAACTACTCATCTGAGAGAAATCCTTACCAGAAAGCAATGCCTTTACAATACTACAGGCTGAGAATATCATAAGATTGAAGCAGCCAAAACAAAAAAAGAATATGATTTGAGACTGAGGCATATAAGGCAGCAAGCCACAAAAAGTACAATAGCTGAAGCAGACAAGATAAAAGTACTATGGAGGGTGATAAACTCAGGAGCAAGTCTTCCCATTGACTACAAGGAACTATGACCTCAAACTCAGAAAAAAATGGCAAACTACCTTAATGAATTTTTCATCAATATAGCAGATGATACATTGAAGAAAAACAGACAATTTACTCGTCAGTTAAAGATGACATCAATAGATAATCCCCATTAATTGCCATGTGAAGGGCAGAATGTGAGGCCACTTCAAGATATTCAAGATTATTGTTGCCAAGTAGTAAGACAGTATCATCAGCATACATTAAGGGTTCACTGTAGTCATGTAGATAGTCAGGAAAGTGGGACTATCTAAATGTATTTATGTGCATGTAATAATCCCCATGCACATAAATACATTGTGCATGTCAAAGTGAATTACTTAATAAAACTGGGTTTGAGTCAACTTTAAATTATATTATGGCTTACAAAAATCGTAAATCTAAAGGTCCCTTTTAAAAATGAACTCTTGCAGCTAAAGTTCACTTGTTTATTTATTGTACTATATTATCTTTCTGTTATTCAAGTTTATTTTCTAGCTTTTAAACAACATTAACAAAATTGTGTTAATTATGAATTAAACTTGAAAACTCTTTAACAGTAATATGTTGTTATATAAAAGAATAAACGTTTCATTTTTGTCATAAATTGAAGAAAAACGGACAATTTACTTGTCAGTTAAAGATGACATCAATAGATAATCCCCACATTCCTACGCTTGTCGTTCAACTAACAAATAACCATGAAGTTTCTCAAGTTATAAACCACCTTAAATCAAAAACAGCATCAGGATATGACAGTATTACAGCTAAGCTTTTGTTAATCTGCAAAGAAGAACTTATTCATCTTCTTATAATAATCATTAATAGGTCTCTCTAAACTGGAATTTTCCCATCGGCCCTGAAAATGGCAAATGTTTACCCACTACTCAAGCAAGGCTCCCCCACTTAAGTATCAAATTATCGACCAATATCCGTCATTCCAATCCTTTTTAAAATTTTTGAAAAAATTATACTAACCAGACTCATAAATCATGTTACATCAAATAATCTTCTCACAACCAAACAACATGGATTCATAGCTGGTAGATCTACAACAACTGCATTAATAAGACTGGTGGATTATATAATTGACCAATTAGAAGGATGCTACGGCAATTCTGCTCGACTACAGTAGTCTTTGATAGCATCAACCATGAGAACCTAATAGCTAAACTAAGTCTACTTGGTGTTAGAGGTACTGTCTACAACTGGTTCAGTGGCTACCTAACTGGAAGATCACAGATAGTTGAGTTGAAGCAAATTAGAAGAGAATTTACACAACATATAAAATCTGGACCAAGAAGCATAAAAAGTGGAGTCCCGCAAGGGTCTGTACTAGGGCCAGTCCTCTTCATTTTATTTACTAACCACTTTCCCGACTATCTACATGACTACAGTGAACCCTTAATGTATGCTGATGATACTGTCTTACTACTTGGCAACAATAATCCTGAATATCTTGAAGTGGCCTCACATTCTGCCCTTCACATGGCAATACAATATTGTCATGAAAACGCTGATGATACTGTCTTACTACTTGGCAACAATAATCCTGAATATCTTGAAGTGGCCTCACATTCTGCCCTTCACATGGCAATACAATATTGTCATGAAAACAACCTTGTTGTAAATGATGAAAAAACAAAACAACTGATTTTTGGCAGACATAGAGAAGAAATAAGCAGATTACCTGATCTTGAAGACATTACTGTAGCAAATTATTTGGGCTTAACAATTGACGAAAGACTTAGCTGGACACTTCATATTAATATTCTTTGCAATAAGCTTAGCACAAGTCTGTTTGTTATCAGGAGAATTAAAACTATATGTAACGCAGATATAGCACAGATTGCCTATTATAGTTTGTTTGAGTCACATCTGCGCTATGGCATTGCAGCATGGGGAGCCACTACAAGAAGAAATCTGCAACAAATGTACAAAAATGTAAAAAAAAAAAAAAAAAATGTACAAAAACGTGTAAACCTAACACTTGAAGGACTCCAGCCAAGCAAAGTTGCAGAGAAAGTTTCAAAAACTTTAAAATCCTGACTGTGGTAAATCTGTATATTCTGGAACTTGTTAAATTTCTGCATCTAAATTCACCATATTCCAAGATAACAGCAGCTCAGCTTCATAGCTAAAACACCAGGCATTCAAGTAACTACTGTCTACCCACTGACTAGCACTATGACTAAGAGGAAGCCCAGCTATGCAGGAGCTAGGATGTGGAATGCCCTGCCACTAAATTTAAAAACATCTGCCACACAACAATTTTAACACCTGCTGAAGACAATCCATTGGACAATCCATTCTACTCTCTAGCTGAATTTTTTGGATGGAGACCAATATAACTGGGAGATGATGTGTATTCTAATTAATTGTGTTTTAATTTCATTTCTATGTATCAATGAATACTACTAATTTGTTTTGTTTGAATCCAATTTATGATGCAAAATCTGTACTTGATGTTCATGATTAAAGCACTCTTGTCTATTGTTTATTGTCCGGGGCTAAAATGTCTAATTTTAATACAATCTTTCCACAGACAAGAAAATTATAAAACTGGTGAGAATCTTACTGTAAAATAATGGCTTATTGCATAGTTCACACCAAGAAACAGACAAGCAGCTTTGTCAAGAGAGATACTAATCGCAAAAACTAAATATTTTTAAAAAGAAATATTCAAAAGATGATTTTGAAGCTAGCAAAAGTTGACTAGAAAAAAATTCTAAACACATTTAGAAATTTGCATGGTAATAGACAGTCTTTCAACTGTTTGTTACTTCTCACCTGGTAAAGTCTGTCATCTCCATCATAATCATACACATGTGTTTTGCTAATACGATGATGTCATTGCCTGTGTCATCCCACTTGGCCACCTCTCGGTCAAATTTGAGCTTCTCACTGCGGAAAAACTCCACCTGCTGGGCAATCTTCTGCTTGTCCTCTTCCGTCATCTTACGCATAGCTTCCTGTGTTAAATCAATAATGTGTGAGCTGTTTTTTATCTCACTGTATAACAGTGGTAAGTATCACATTTATTACAACTATAATTGTTTACTCAAGTATGTGAGTTTAGTCTGTTTTATAGAGAAAAATTATTTCCAACATAAATCTGATTCATTCTGAATGTAAACCTGTAATATTACTCTGGTAACATAAATACATTGTGCATGTCAAAGTGAATTACTTAATAAAACTGGGTTTGAGTCAACTTAAAATTATATTATGGCTTACAAAAATCGTAAATCTAAAGGTCCCTTTTAAAAATGAACTCTTGCAGCTAAAGTTCATTTGTTTATTTATTGTACTATATTATCTTTCTGTTATTCAAGCTTATTTTCTAGCTTTTAAACAACATTAACAAAATTGTGTTAGTTATGAATTAAACTTGAAAACTCTTTAACAGTAGTATGTTGTTATATAAAAGAATAAACGTTTTATTTTTGTCATATATTTACTTATAAAGAACTTTTCATGTACGGTACAACATTATTTGAAACTATTTTTACATATCAAAGTTTTTTTATTTTGTAACGAAATTAAATAATTCAAACTTTACCTAACTTATATGCCCATATTAACTTGGACATTCTTGCTTTTTGTGGTCTACTACCATGCTCATGTTGCCATATTTTTAAGATTTCTGTTGTCTGGTTAAACAACCCAAACTGCCCATAAAATGCTAAACTAGTAACTCTAATAGCAATTGTTAAATTATATTAACTTTATATTTCTAGTAGATTTCTGCTGTATTCTGCTGGCTAATTGAACAATTTTTACTAGATTATAAGATGATTTCATAACCTTAAATAATCTTAACCCTTAAAACGCTGAGCAATTTTCTGTAATTTTTCAATTAACGCTTAATTTTCATGAATGTATATAATTTTAGTTTTTGTAAAGTTATATTTTTTTAAATCTAAACCAGGATAGTACAATGTAAAAAAAAATAATAATAACGATATAGAATACATATATAACTCAATATACAATATACTCAATAACAAGATATACAATATAACTCAATAAGACAACAGATTATGTACACAAAATAAACACTATTTACAAAAAAAATAAAACTAGACGTCACAATGAAAAATATAGAGTAAATTCGAAATAATAAACTTTGTTTACACACTGGAGGTTAGTACAATGCACGAGACAGACAACAAATAACTGCAGACTGACGAGCGCCAGCCGGTCGCCGCGTCATGTGACTAGCAGATGCGTATATATTCGCTGCGTGCGCTAGCGGTTACCTCGACAGAGGCAATAATGAATGAAAACTTCATATTATTTACATTCGTTGCTTAGTAACCAGTCGAAAGGTGTCGAAAATGAATAATAACCTGAAAATAGTCTTGACCTTGAATCTTAGAACTCGCTACGTTGTATTAGGCCTGTTCTAGGATTATTGTTATCAGCTCGCGAAATATTACGTATAACGCGTTACGGGCAATTGTAAACATGCGTATATATACGGATGCCGCGTTTTAAGGGTTAAAAAAGGTAGTTTTACCGCTTAATGGGTTGATATGAAGTTTAAGTTTAAGATTGTCTTATTTTACCAGGCGAAGTTAGGGCTAAAAAGCCCTCTCTAACAATTAACCTGGGAACCAACGGATAAACGTGAATTCCGAACCATGGAAGCGACACGGTAAAAACTGTTAGTGGGTATAACAGGAATCAAACCTAGATTGGCTAAGTGGACCCCTTAGCTACGGCCGTTCCCAGCTATTGAGAAATATAGCAAGTTTCTTGTTTATATCTTCATTATTGCTTTGATTGGTTTGAAATTAACTAGTAGGACTGCTAATGGCCAGTAACAAAGTATTTTTTTCTTTTCCTCTTGCTTTATTTTCCAAAATAGATATATAGAATGTAGAAAATCAAGATATGAAAGATGCAACTTGTTTTCAAAGAACCAAGAAACCCAGTAAGTGTACAATTCACATAAATACCACAGCCTGTATAACTATAACATTCCACTTTCACAATACATAACATTTCATCAGTTATGAACAAATTTACTATTTTATTGGTATTTTCAATTTGCTTAAAGTTTTAAAGAAAATCTGAATCCAATTTACCTCTAGGTTTCCATTATACTAGGTAAAAAGACACAAAAAACTCACCTAAAGGGATGGTGGGCTAATTGGTTCATATAAATTTAGAAGAAGACATAACTAGAAAAAAATAGTGCACATGAATAGTAATATTGACCTGATATAATAAACTAACAATCCATTAATTGATTATTTATACAGAAAGCCGTAGTAGCAACATACGATGCTTGAATTATGCCAACTTTAATCTATATCTCAGTTAATTACAACTTACCCTGGCAGTGGTAATGCCACTGATGTCTGGATACTCGTCCACACCCAGCCCTTCTGTGTGAGCACTTGCTGCAAATTATTAAAACTTTCCATCAGTACAACAAATAAAAACAATATAGACCAACTACTCTGATTATATTGTTAGTGCAATTAATTCATTGGGAGTGTACAAGAATTATCAGTTTATCTGAAAATTGTTTCATTAATTCCACAACTATCCCAAGACAGTTAATGACATGCCACTGTTCCAGAAGATTCTCTTTTATCCTAGATCCGATGATCATATTATACAGAAGAATTATATCTAAAATTAATGCAAAGTAAACTGGTAAGAATTGATAATGAGCAGCAAATCCTTGGCCCATTCATCATTTAACAGAACTTAGCACATCCAGGACTTTTTGGCAAAGTCGACATATGTTGGAACATTCATATTTATTCTATTAATTACTCTATATTTATTGTTTTTTATTATTTTAAATAGGTTATGGTTGTTATTTTTTGCAAAAAGTATTTGGTAACACAAAGATCTTCTTTTAATCCAGCCCATAAAATCACAAAGATGATAAGCTTATTTCTTTATCATAATAGTTCATAAATGCCTGTACCTAATGATTCAACAATTGTTTTACAGGACCATTCATAAGACATATTGTGGAGGGTTCTGTTGTGGGTATGAAGTGAATTGCCGCTGGATTACATCTTAAAAATGAGTTTTCTGACCATTCGTTTAAGTAGATATTGAAGACTACGCAGGAAATATAGACAAAAACAATCAATAGTAAAAGTGGAGAAAATAACCAATCCTGAATAAAAAACAACAATAAATTCATTATATATATATATATATTTTATAAATTAACCAACAAGAAATATCAATACTAGTTGATAACAAAGGTTTGTAAAAATATCAAGTGATTATGCATTCAATGAACAGTGAATGTACAGAAACATATGGCTATCCATCAATAATTAAAATAATGAAAAACTTAATTTCTTTATATATATATATATATATTGTATGATTTGTTGTCAGCTACCATTTGTTAATTATAAAGTTGCAATGTATCTTTGGATAAGTATCCGAAAGTCATGATTGTATATTTATTGATTATAAAATGTAAAGTGACCTTGTTCGCGTCCACAGCAATTCTATAAAGCTACTAAGACCACTTCCATAAATTTTCGACTATCCTCCCACTCTGAGCAAATAGTGGGTGAAATACCTTTAACCCCAGGCTCAAAACTTTCTCTCTGCGCACACTTTTTTTAATTTTTTTCAATTTTTTGAAATCGTAATAGGCGAGACCCTATCATGGAAAAATCAAATCCAGTTACTGCTTAAGAAATTGAGCTCTGCATCCTACGCTATAAATATCCTGAAAGGCATGTGAAGTTTTAAAGTCCTGATTGATGTCTACATGGGATATTTTGAAAGATTAGTACGGTATGGAATTGCTTTTTGGGGTAATTCACCAATGGGATAAGGTCTTCAAATCTCAGAAGAACATCATTAGATGAATTTTCGTCTTCAGACGATCATACCCATGTAGAAAGCTCTTTATGCAAACTTGTATACTTACTGTCCCTTCTATTTATATTCAATCCGTTCTTCCAATAACCTTTAAAAACCTAAAATCCTTTACTAAACCAAAAAAATCAAACCAGATCTGAAAAACTTCTATTTTACCCCCCACACAAAACTTCAAAATTTGAAAAGGCAGCACTCTATAATCACCGGCTGTTCATTTGTCATTGGGATATTAATTAATGACACTTTCTAAAGAATAGTCGGCCTTAGTTTGTAACAATGACTACAATCGCTCATCTACACTCATTCGAAATCCATATTCGCCCATATCTTGACGATGGGGGCGTTTTTAATGAAAAAATAAATTAAAAAGGGAGTGAGGTTTTTAAAACCATCCCCCCAAACCCAAAAATAAAAAAAGGGAGACAGCTTAAAAAAATTTTAAACAAAAATTCAGAAAATTACCTAGAAAAACATGCTTTTTTTTTTTTTTACAAATTTTTAGGGTTGGGGTTTAAAAGGGGCCACCAAAAAGGGGGCCGGGAAAAAATTAAAAAGTATTTTTAAAATAAGAAAAGGGGACATAAAAAAAGGTTTTACTTTTACCCCTTTTTAAAAGGGGGAAAAATTTTTTCCCACAAAACCGGGTATTTTAAGTCCCCAAAAAACCCCAAAATTTTTTTAAATAAAAAATTAAAATTTTCAAAAAAAGGGTTTTTCCCCTTCATTTTAGAAGGGGGGAAGGAAGAGAAAAAGGAAAAAACCTAAAATGACCTTCCACCCTTTTTTTTGGTTTTGGGTAATTGGCTTTTTTGTGGGGGGTTACACCCAAAAAGAGAAAACACTCAAGGGTAATGCAGTTTTTTAGTTAGTATATTTTAAATATATATAAAGGGTTTGCGAGGGGAAAGGGGGTTGAAGGGAAGTGGCAATTTTAAGTTAAGTTTAAAGGTGGGTCACGGGGATTTTATGTTCAATGGATCCCCAATGGATAAAAAACCCCACCCGATGGCAAAAAGTTTTTTTAAATTAAAATTCCCCCCCCCCGAAGTTGCCCCCCTTCCCCCCCTCCCCCCCTTCCCCCCCCCCCACCCCCCCTCCCCCCCTCCCCCCCTCCCTCCCCCCCTCCCCCCCTTCCCCTTCCCCCCCTCCCCCCCCTTCCCCCCCACCCCCCCCTCCCCCCCTAACCCTCCCCCCCCCCCCGATACCCCCCTCCCCCTCCCCTCCCCCCCTCCCCCCCCTCCCTCCCCCCCCTCCCTCCCCCCCTCCCTCCCCCCCCCCCTCCCTCCCCCCCCCCAACCCCCCCCCCCCCCCCCCCCCCCCCCCCCCCGGACCCAACCCCAAAAATCCGGGTTAAAGGGTTTTTTTTTTGTGAAATTTTGTCAAAATTTGTGATCTCCCAAAATTTTTTTTATGGGGCAGCTTAACCACAAAAAAATTTAATTTTTCCCAAATTTAATTAAAATTTTTGGTTAAAAAATTTTTTTTTAAAAAGGGTAAAAAAGGGTTAAAAATAAAAAAGATTATTTTTTGTCCCAAAATTTTATTTTCATAAAAATTTTTTTTTTTTTTTTCCAATTTTTTAAAATTTAAAAAACCAAATGTTGGAGTTTTTTTCCCATTTCTTTTTACCACAAAGAGGGTTTTTTCCAAAAACGGCCCACAAAAATACAACCCCCCTTTACACTATAAATTTAAATAAATAAAATTCAGTTAAATTTGTCCAGATATATAAATTTAATAATTTTTAGGCCGTTTTAAATTTTTCCCTTGCCCAACAAACAACGGGTAACCCAAAAAAAGGCTATTAATAACCCTGAGGCTGGCTTCTAGCAGGTTATACCTTCCACAAATTTAATCGGACAAACTTGTATTTTTTGCTTGCTAATATATTTGAAAAAATCCAAACAAGAATTGTTTAATCTTGTCCACTTTAAATAAGATACAGTAATAAGTTATGCAAAAATGGGGTATGCAGTCTACAAAAAAATGTATAGATTACCAAATACCAAAATTATTTTTAAGTACAGTGCAAAAAGTGCATTGCAAACAAAGCTGTGCAAATGGTGTGATCATAAAAATGAGTTCAACTTTCAAAATACTTTAAAAAATCACAAAATAAAACTTAATTAATTAGGACAATCAAAATTCTTTAAAAATTTACAAAATAAAACTTAATAAATTAAAACAATCAGCAAATAAAATCTAACTGTTCCCTTTTACCTTTAACCACTCTTGAGCAGCTTTGAATTTTTATGACTTTTTTGGACTTTTGAAAATAAGATTAACATAAGATGCAATATCCAAGATGCATATGAAACGTTTACTGATTATTTTCATTGGAATGTAACAAATATCCTATTTTCAGCGCAACTTTGTTTACAATATTTTAAAAGTACTAATATTCACAATAAAATTAGGATACTTGTTACATTCCATTGTGTTGTGCTTTTTGTATGTTCCCTTGTGTGTGTTTGTGGTCTCGTCTCCTCAGGTAAGTTTGTTGATCTCTCCTATTATTTATTATAATTTCCAGGCCATTTATTATTTATTATATATTACAATATTTATTATAATATTGTGACATCAATTTGTTAAACTATTGTAAATGATTTTTTAATATTATTTTTAAACAAGAATTGTCTACAATCAGCCCACCATTCTTGCATTTGCTAAAAGTTTCATGGTTCATTCCACTTACAATTGTTAACATTAAAGATTAACAGACCTTTGTTAAAAAATATTGATAAAATATTTACAGGAAATATATTGAAAACTTAAAAACAATATTCATATATGCATCTTGAATAGCCAAAGAATTAATCCAACATTTATCTTACATTTGCTGCTTTTATCGATTGTAACGTTGTCTTCACCAGGCTCAAACTCCGTGTCGGTGTCCAACTCGTCAGAACTCTAAAATAACAAGATTGCGTGCATAACAGTAAAAAACAAAAAGTAGCAATATCAACCACCAAAACAACAATATAAGGCTTACATTTGCTGCGAGTCTCGACCGTATAGTGTTCATCGAGCTCTACATCTTCCGGGTCCAATTCCTCGTCCGTCTGCTTAAACATTTATTTTTATCACAACCATACATGATACTTAGATCACATAAATAGATAATGAACTATTAAGACTCTAATTAAATAAATGTTTTAGACAATAATGTTGTTAAAATGACAGTAAATCAGGAGTATTTTGAGCCTGTTAAACAGTCAATTCCACATCTATCAGAAAGAAAGAGAGAAATGACTTTTTGAGGAATAATGAGCTTTGTTAAATCTTATAGAAAATCCAAACTGCCATGATTTTGTTTAACTCTGTAACAAGCCCCAACCAGGACAAGTGAAGGTGCTTGTGTTATCTAAAATTTGTTTGTCTATTAAATCTCCTCAGGTAGGTTTACTGATATTCCTTTTGAACTATAACTACATTTTGATCTAACATTTTCTTACTATATCTGTTTGCATTAAAGAAACACATTTAAAATTTTTTAAATGCCTTAGATTTTTTAAACTGAAAGTAGTATTCTTTTTTTCACCACAAAATCTAAAACTATGGATTTTGGTAAATTGCCCATTTTTATAAAATCTTTTTGCCATTACTCATTGTTATAATTTAATGTATTATAAACATGAATATATACAACTGTCATTATATTACCTTTTTTTATGTATACATAAAGAACTATACAAAATTATTCTTTTATATAGATATAATCCTTAAATAAAAAGAATAGCAAATTGCAATATATATCATACTAAACCTTAATCATCAAGAAAAGTTCTTTCTTTATTTCATATTACAAAATTAGTTATGGGAGATAAGTCTTTATTTCATACGCTGTTTACAAAATTTTGTAAATCTTATTTTAATCTAATTTTTATTATGTACGGTGTTAGCGCTCAGCTTAGTATTTTCTATTATTCTTAGCATATATATTGCACGTACATTTTGAAAGAGAGAAAAAAACTATAATTCTGTGGTGTCGTATAAAATAGAATTGTTGACGATTATAAAATAATCAGCAAAAAATAATATAGTACTTATTTTTTTACTTATAAAATAATAATTAGAAAAATAAGCACAGAAATGTTAAAAATAAACTTTAGACAATTTTAAGCCAAATGTCTAGTACCATTTAATTAATTTTTAGTACCAGGCATTGTGGTGATGATTGTTTGGCTGTTACTAAATAATGATGAAAATATTTGTTTACTTACCCTATTCATGAGAACAGCACGTCGAATCTCCCTCACACCATCATACACAAGCCTCGAGGCATCAATGAACTCATTCTCATCAACATCTTTGGGTGGATTTGAGGATATAGCATCTACGGCAACTTCCACTCGCTGGGCAAAGTTTGGCATAACTAAAACAAAACATCTCTTGTAAAACTATTTGTCTTTATCAAACTATAATCTGGAAATTAAAATCTTTTAACAGGACAAACTATTGTTGTTTAAGGACTATCCTCAGATAAGAATTTACTGAAAGAAACTGACAAGTAAATAAGATTTGATGGTTTAAAAGCACATATATGATAATGACTTCCTACACTTTCTTCTCAGTTTGGTTGATTACATCTGCTAATCGCGTCTAATAATTGATTAATTTTTCTTATTTCTTATTTTGCATAAAGTAAAACTATTTGTTTATTTACATGAAAATGCAAGAAAAATAGACAGTAATGACTTTGAACAATTGCAAGACTCGTGTGCAATTGAGTTGTGACGTCTTTGCCTATGCCCAGGCTTAATTTATTTTTCAGTGCAAATGACAACTTGTGGAATTTTAAACATAAGGTTTATTTGTAAAGTTCTTAGCTAAGTATATTCAATTTTAGTAAAAGTAATCTAAACTGTACAAAATAATATTTAATTCTTTATACTTAAGTTCTGGCAAACACATTTTGTAACTTTAGAAAGTAATAGGCAATAAAGTAACTGTCCACTTAAAAAAAAAACAAAAACAAAAAAAACATGTTAGAAATACTTTGGAACAAACTCTTTATAAGTGTTTTTAGTGAACTAAATGTTGGAAATGACACTGGAGATATTTTACTTCATAGTTTGTTAACAGTAATCCTGTCATAAGTGACTGATCAACTATGCTCCTAGGCCTCAAACACTTTTTATTCCCTTTAAAATGAAGGGTCACATGATAAGGGTTTGCATTTGAACATTTTTAGTTGCCCCCCTTAAGAAAAGGGGGAAATATTTAACAACTTCAAAAATTAAAAAAATATATAATAGGTATGGTCAAGGTCTTACATCAATATCTCAACCAGTTTAAATTATATATGTGTACCAGGACATAAAACTCACCCTGTATATGTGTGTGTACAACAGAGGATTAGGACTGCTCGGCCTAACTGGTCCCTTTGCATCTTAGTACGCCAAAGACTATAATTTATTATACAATAGTAAACCCCTCTCCAAAGGTTTTCTGAATTTTATTAACAATCTAAACAACATTTGTGATTATTTTTACACACAATTCATCCTCCCTAATTATAGTCTCAAAATAATATCATTTTTTGAGAGTGTATCAATATCTTGATTTAAAAACCTAGAAAGTTCGGGCCAAGTGCAACTATTTTGGATGTTTGTTGATTCTACTATATCTGGTAGCTAATTATCCAACAATGTGATGAACGGCCAGTGAACATTGCCATGCTTTACTTCCTTCTATGCCATCTTATTTCTTGTTAGTTAGTAGAGTAAAAACCAGATAACAAAATACTATAGATATCTTAATAGTCCAAATTTAGGCAATGGTAATTTTTTGCTGGATCCAATTTTCTTGATTCTTATTAGGGGTGTGCGAGTACTCAAAACTTCGAGTATTTGATCGAGTATTTTATTGCTCGAAGAAGCTTCCGAACTACTCGAAGTTCAAATCGAGTAGTTATATTTCACGAAATATCAGATTTACATCTTAATTTAGTTTCAAGAGTAAACAGTTTTATAAGTTATAAATAAAATATGTCCGCTTCCTTGTGTTTTATTTTACCCTTAATCATACGTTAACAGTTTGGTACGTGTAATTATCAACTAAACAATACGCCTAAGAAAAGGTAGTACACGACGACAGTCAAATGAACTAGTCGACGTAGAGAACGAGTTCGTTCATTATGATTTGAACTAGTTCGTTCATTATGATTTGAACTAGTTCAGTTCAAAGTGAACAACAGAGCTAAGCGATCACGCATGTTGGTTATCCGAATTTATTAGTCACTTGTAACGTAACCTAAAATAGCGTGAATAAAACAGAAGTGCAGTTTAGTGTCTTTATGATCCAAGAAAGGGAACGAGAGATTTAGTTTAAGATGCTCAAAAAGACCTGTTACCGATACAAATCTAATAGTCTGTATGCTGTTGAAATTATACATATTTCGTTCATATCAATAATATCGCTCAATCAAAAAGGTACCGAGAACAGGTCACTTTAGATCCCAAGAATCGAGCTTCCCATCTTTTAGGCGAAAGTTCATCTCGGTTGTAGTATACGTACGTGCAAAGCTCCTTTTAGGAACTTTCAGCTCCTTTTAGGAACTGAAATTATTGTATATTTCTTGCGAGTCGGTTGAGGTCTACTTTGTTTTTTAATCAGAGCAGGGAATTGTCCAATGATTTGACGTAAGAAAATACCATATAAAATATGGTATCGTATCATATAAAATATGGTAATGGCGTTCTATCGGTGTGTGACACAACATTATTGATTTATTTTCTGTCAAATAAAAATATATATGCGTGGCGAACACCTATTAATTACTATTCCGTAAACACCTTAGATCGCCAAAACTGTGTTTAATATTTGCGCATACGATATTTGTTCCTGTCAATTTGCTGAACGGTTTCCTGACTAGGTTAGACAATAACACAGTTGGAGTGTAAAAGGTGTTAAAGTACAATAATTTTGATTCGTAAACTCACTGAACGGTTCCCTGTTCACATTGACGTCGATGTAAAAAGTACAACAATCACAAATCAACCCAAGTGAGGGAGAAACATGTTGGAAGACCTTTTCTAAACAAAATACGACGAATTTAGAGATTCGGAAAATAATTTTTATTGAACGGAAGCCTTATCAAACGTCTTGTTTTTTATTCATAAGTTTATATTGCAGACTGCATCTTCTCGTCGCCAATATCGG
This sequence comes from Stictocephala bisonia, assembly GCA_035578905.1. Taxonomy (NCBI): domain Eukaryota; kingdom Metazoa; phylum Arthropoda; class Insecta; order Hemiptera; family Membracidae; genus Stictocephala; species Stictocephala bisonia. The sequence goes on from JAQJVL010000232.1 coordinate 78,135, forward strand.
CTAGACCTATTATATTAGCCGACTACGTCTGTGGTTTTCATTCGATTACGCCAGGTTTTCATGAATTTCTCATTATGAAATAATTATTTATCTGTTGTTCAGTGTAGCCTCATGTATCGAAATAGTTCCAATTTGCACACATTTCAAAACCGATCATAATTTAAAAACTAATTCATCCTAAGCGACTTTAACATTTATTTTTAGTAAACCTACTTAGTTATTATTATTAATCGATTTAACTACAGTCTTTGTCATTCAGATTTTCAAATTTGATTATATAATTCACAGTTTATTTCCGGTTAGTTGTAACCTTGTTATTACTAAATTAAATAACCACATAATACCAGATCTACACTTCTTGGCGTGTACACAATCAATTTTTTGTTAAGAGGAGGCAATTCTGAAAGCAAATGACTGCATTTGGTGATGACGCCTGAATTTTACCATCCGTTTGGTTGGATGCAGCTTTTGCCAACAATCTTCGCTACGTTTTTGCGGTACACTTTAAACTGAACCACCAGATAAATATATCGGCCTGCTGCGAAACAGTATAATTGGCTTGCATAGAAAATCTGATCTGTGATATTAGTGAACAGATTAAAAATTTATAATCCACATTGTTTCAATTAATAATATACTTTCTTAGTTTCTTTCATCATATTAGTTATGAAAAAAGGAAAAAGGCTAAAGAAAACAATACCACATAAAATATCGGAAGTCAGGAAGTAAAAAGTTTTATTTATCAAATGTTACAGTTACAAACAACAAATCAAAATTATTGTGTTCAGTTTAGATGTATATATTTATGAATCTGGCAAAACTTAACATAGGCTTAGGCTTAGGATGGTCTCTGCCTTTTTACAGTTGTCTTTGGTGAACAGGAAATCCTTCTGTAGATACTCACTTGAAAATACTCGATACTCGAAAAAAACGCCAACTACTCGACTCGAACTCAAAAATCACTACTCGCATACCCCTTCTTATACAGTTAAAAATTAACATAAAATTGTATCAAGAATATAAATATAATATTATAATATCATGAAAAATTTCTGTTTTGCACAAAGTTAAAAGATACGTAGCTTAACCCATATATAAAGCTGTTAATTCCCTTGCTTATTTACCTTGGTCTCTCAGGACTTTGATAGCTTCCAGTACCCGCATAGTGTACATGCCAGGCTCGTAGTTGTCCATCTCGGCAGTGACTACGTTGGCCACGCGAGCTGAGCGACCACGGATGGCACCCGCAGTGCGGTCCAGAGTGTCACCATCTCCTTCCTGCAGTGCCAGCACACATTTATTCACATCCTCCAGGATGTGGTTTTCTGTTACGAACAGAAATAAAGCAAACTTACAGTTTTGTGTAATCTACTACCTACAATAGTTAGTGATTAATTGGCAATAATTCAAATAAACACCTATTTCATATCACAATGGTACTATAAAATAGTCCATATAATTAATGACTACATTATAATTGATTAACGATAGATTAGATTAGATACACCGGGTTGTGGTCCTGTCGCCAAGCCCACTGCGCCTAGACTCTATGGCCCTTTGCGCCCCGAGACTGGCGACAGTGTCACAAGAGACCAGTCCCCCTTATGAAGGTCATGATCTCCCCGAGTGTAGCCCTTCTGATGTCCTCTGGTTCCAGAAAAGCGGCACCCAGAGTCCTATACCTAAGAGATGAGAGAGCTCCACAATGACAAAAGATGTGTATGGAGCTCTCCTCATCCTCCTCACAGAGCCTACATGTGGAGTCCTCTGTTAGGCCCGTAATCTTCATATGTCTGTTAAGAAGATTGTGTCCGGTCAGCATACCGTAACCGCCCTCACCTTGGCCCGGTTACAGCTTAGCAGATCTCCGCTGTACCTGCGACCCCCGGTCCTTGGATAAGAGCACGAGACTGCCTGAGCCCGGACTCGGTCCTCCATCTGCTATCGTGTTTCTCAGAGGTCCACCTGTCAATTCTTCTTTTTACCTTTTGAAGAGGAATACCAAGAGCCGGCTCCGGCCCCAGCAGTGGGCACTTTGCCCCTCTCCTAGCCAGAGCATCGGCTCTCTCATTCCCATCAATACCAGCATGCCCAGGGACCCCATATGAGTCTCACCTGTTTACGCTGGCAAAGAGTCTCCAGGATCCCCTGGCACTCCCATACCAGCTTAGAGCTTGTACGTGGTGCCATGATCGCCTTTATCGCCGCCCTGGCTGTCCGAGCAGATTGAGACAACTCCTCCGAAGCCACCTAGACGCATTTCTTCTTGTGTGGCTATCATGATAGCCATCACCTCCGCCTGGAAGACGGTTGCATGGGCCCCTAGAGGTACAGACAGAACTTTCCGTGCTCCCCCTCCCGTACACCCCCGCACCCGCACCTTCTTCTATAAGTGAGCCGTCTGTATACCAGACGCTTCCCTTTACTTGAGCGGGGCTCGGTACTCCCCATCCACTCATCTCTGCTTGGAAGGAAGGCCCTAACTCGCCTGTCAATTCTGTACTTAGGTACCATTAAGTCTGTTCCCATCGAAATCAACGGGTCCAGACCAATGTCCCCAGATAGTATACTCCCGTGGAGTCCTGGTTGGCCAGACAGCCAGCCACCAGTCGTCCTTATTCTGAAGGCCGCTTTACAGGCCTCCCCTTTTACAAACAGGTCCATTGGGCGGAGCCCAGTGAGGACCTCCATCGCCGCCAATGGGGTTGTTCTAATTGCGCCTGTGATTCCCAGGCACGCCATTCTCTGACATCTGTCTAGTGTTAGCCTTGCACTATTCTGTGCCATGGCCGGCCACCAGACAACAGCCGCATAGCATAATGAGGGCCGAAGTACACTCGTGTATAGCCAGTAAACCATCTTTGGTTTTAGACCCCACGTTGTCCCGATGGCCCTCCGACAAGCCCAGAAAGCCGTTCTGAACTTCCTGGCTTTCTCCTGAAGGTGCTTGAGCCAGTTCAGTTTAGCATCCAGGATAACCCCCAGATACTTAACCGACCCTGTAGCTCTTAGCTCCATATTTCCCATGGTGGGCATGTATAGGCCATCCAGCCTCTTCTTCCTAGTGAAAAGTACAAGTTCTGTCTTGTTAGGATTAACAGAGAGCCATTTGTCCCTACACCACCTTTCTAGGTATCTCAAGGCAGCCTGGACGATGTCCGACACCGTGCTGGCAAACTTGCCAACGCCCCAGTATACACACATCGTCCGCGTATGCCTGAGCATATACCCCCATCTCGTTCAGCGCCCTTAGTAGGTCATCAACCACCAAGGACCACAGGAGAGGGGAAAGGACGCCCCCTTGGGGGCAGCCACTGCCGACTACAACCTGAACTAACGCTTCGTTCAATGTTGCCTTAACCGTTCTGCTGCGTAGGTAGGCTTCAATCCATCTGACAATGATGCCATTGACGCCCGTCCTAACGACAGCATCGATCATAGACTGTAGGGAGACATTATTGAACGCCCCCCTCTATATCCGTGAAGACACCCATGGCTAGCTCCTTCTGCCGAATCGTCCCCTCAACCCTCGTGACGAGTCTATGAAGAGCCGACTCCGCAGATCTCCCAGCCATGTATGCGTGTTGGTTTGTATGGAGTGGGTTATCTCTCAATACCCCATCTCTCATATGCCTGTCGACCAGCCTCTCCAATGTCTTTAAAAGAAAAGACATGAGGCTGATCGGTCTGAAGTCTTTAGGTCTGGAATGTGTACCCCTTCCAGATTTGGGAATATACACTACTTTTGCGGTCCTCCACAGCCTTGGGATATAACCCAAGGCCAGGGAGGCCCTACAAATTGCGGTCATGTGGGGTAGGAGCGGCTCCAGACCCCTCTGCAAGTGCACAGGTGGATACCATCCCGCCCAGCGCTCTTGAAGGGGCGAAGCACTCAACAGCCCACCTAATCCTTTGCTCTGTGACAACCTTCTTTGCCTCACTCCAGTCCCCGTGCGAGGCCCCAGTGCAAGCCCGCCCCACCAAAGTGGGGGGGCCCGCCGCCGGTTCCTCGACGGATCCCGGGAAGTGAGTCTCAAATAAAAGTTGCAAGGTCTCTTCTTCTGAACTGGTCCACTCCCCATCCTCTCTAATGAGGGGTCCCAGTCCTCCCCCAGGGTCCTTAGCCAGCACTTTGTGTAGCCTAGACATCGCTGAGGTTGTCTCTATAGAGGAACAGAAGTCTCTCCAGGATTTCCTGGAGAATCTGCCAACCTCCCGCCTGTAGTTTCTTTGGGACTCCCGGTAGGCCAGCCAGTCGGCATCATAAAATAGTCCTTATAATTAATGACTACATTATAATTGATTAACGATAAAACTTGTGTCTAAATATTAATGTATAGTTCATGATAAAATGCTCATATTGATGAAAGCTCAACAGGTTTAATAGTACAAATTATTTTTTAAACAATTTTAAATTCTCTCTCTCTCTCTCTCTCTCTCTCTCTCTCTCTCTCTTTCTCTTTCTCTTTCTCTTTCTCTTTCTCTTTCTCTTCCTCTTCCTCTTACAACTCACCTGGAGAAAGAGCCAGCCGCACAGAAAATTTGTGCGCATGTGATTCTTTAGTGTTTGTTTACTACTACAGTGATGTTAGTGGACTTGCCTTCTATGGTAAGTTTGCTGATGTCCTATATCTCTTAATATACTGATTACAATTTAACTACAATACCATAAAACAAAATTTCCTGACACTTTACTTTCGAACACATTAATCTTGTGTTTCCTTCAAAACAAAAAAAAAAGAGTAAACAGAAATTAACTCACTTATCAATTTCCAATTCTCACTTTTATTTGAATCTTATAAGAACTGAAAGGCCCCAAAGACAAATACAAATGGACACCAACCTGATACAGCCAGGAAGTCATCGATAGTAGTGATGTCATCTACAGCTTCGGTAAGAACTCGAACTTGGTTTTCCCAAGCGTCACGGAACACATCCATGTTCTCCTGAACAACCTTTACTCGAGGACGAGCAGCTAAAATCCGGGCTGCGTTAATTACTTGAGGACACAATGCATCTATTTGGCCTGCTGCATAACGCACCATCTTCACCCCATCTTCATTGTTGGACATACTGCATGCCAGATTTGCTACCTATCAACATCACAGAAGTGTTAAACTATACTGTATAACATTTTTGTGTGAGGATAACGAACATTTGCCATCGATGTTCGAAAATTTGACAGAAAAATGCCTTTTTTTTTAGTTAAGTAAATGAAAAATTAAGAATATTACGCAATGTTAGAACACCACAGCTTGTTGTGATGCAATTTTTTGTCAGATCGTTGGATTATCTCTTCCTAGTCAGGTTGGACAGCAATTCGAACAGTTACAACAACGTGACATGACATTAGAAGCTAGAATCTACATTTTCCGGTGTTCAGTCTCAGTCTCAGAGAAACCACTGAGGATGCCAAATCACAGTATGGGCGAAATGTCTGGTCATCCTGTAAATATTGTAGATAGTACCTTGACGCGGTTGTCACCGGAAAATGTAGATTCTAGTTATGACACTGGCCGCTTAAGCCTAAGTTCTAAAAAAAAATAAAAAAGCCTTTTATTGCATGCGATTTCCAGATACATAAATGTTTTATACATGACTCTTAACTGAAACTTTCAATTAAATTTATTTTTACAATCACTCTAGTTTTAATCTTTTAATATAAACATTAATAGAGTTAGCAAGTTCTAGTTATTTAACTCAATTCTCACAATACAATTAGTTTTGTTTTTTTTTTTTTTTTAATTTAGTTCATGGCAATGATTTAAGGTTCTTTGCCAGGACATTGTACACCAAAGGACCAAAGTAGGATAAACTTCTGAAAGTGCAATTGCTGGTCATAGAAGGTGTGCACTAGGAGACATGTCCTCAGTACTGGAACCTTTCAAAAAGGTACTGCAGCCCCCCGAGTGTTAGAACTTTACGAGTCATGCAGATTGTTCTAAAGACCCATGTCCTTTTAAAAGTACATTGAAATTAATACATTTGAGTCCTGGAAAGTAATTGACAACTTCAAATTGATGATGTATTAAACATTTTTATCATCATCTTAATAGGATGATACATGATCTTGTCACCTCAATGAGAAAACAATTGCTGTGTTTTGAAGAGTTTGTATACTCTGGGCGTCCTTCGAGAAATTGTTTCCAAAGGCAGAATAACAGTAATGCACCAACTTACTATAGAACTAGTGACTGCATGAGCTGAAGCTTTATATTTTATGGCAGTATACTTCTCTTTCTACCTGCCAATGACACACTGAACAGTGTGTCATGTGATCAGAGAGCGGCAGCCTACAGTCATCCACGATCCCAGTGACCTGGCCTTCCCACAGACAATCAAATGGTAAAATACAATAATTTTGGTTCAGTGGTTCATTAGCCACAAAATCAAAATGTACTGTTGGCTTATCACTGCCGCTGCTCACAGCAACTCTCCACTATCAATCACATTCCAGGCTATTTCACAAGACTGTTGGTGTTATGTTAATAATTTCTCTCTGTGTAGTAAAGTCAAATAAAAGAAGCTTGGTCATGAATGTCGATATACCAGCGTAAAGGAGATAGAACTTCAAAATATATAACTTTTGTACAAAGTGGAAAATAAATTGAAAAATTCCAACTGATATTGCAACAAGCTCCTCTATTTAGTTGGGTGAGAATTATAATTTCCCTCGGCACGCCCAATATTTTAGGATCTGATATATCATCAGTAAAATAATAAGACTTAAACATAAGCTATAGGTTCTCAGTTCAACCCCAATCAGAGAGAAAATAATTTTGAAAGGGATCAGCTGATAATCACTGACTGTTCATTTATCGCTGGGCTATAATTTAATGGCATTTTCTATGGAATAATTGGCCTTAGTTTGTAACAAAGACTATATCCCCTTATTCTAGACTAGACTAATCACACATTCTAAATCCATTTTTGCCCATATAACAATGATCAGCGTCTCAAGGATAAATAAATAGAATAAAAACATTATTTTGCTTATCAAAATGAACAAGGCAACACACAGAATAACTGAAGTTTATGAGTAAATAAGTTCTATATTAACAATCTAACTTAATTGAATACCAAAGAAAATCTCCAAATTTATTTGAGAAACTCAACATATAATACCAAAACATGCTGTTTTCTCTTTTTTAATAGAAAATGTTTGCTTGGAACGAATTTGAAGCTTCCATAAGAAAATTTTGCTGCGGTCTAAAAGTTATCTTGCATTGTACTAATCATGATTTATTTTTGTTGAGATATCCTACGCTTCTACTGTTTAAACAAACACAACTTTCGACAAGTCTAAAAACTCCTGTTGTCTTCAGGTTCTCCTTACTACCTTACTATCTTATCCAACCTTTCAATTAAAACTAAACATCTAAGAATGAGCTAAATCACAGCATTATACAAACTTTAAACAACTACAAACAAATATGAAAACAATACATATACAACAAAATATCAATTGTTATCAATCAACAATCTACAAAAAAATTATTAAAAAGTAATACCATAAAAATATCACCTGAAAATAACAAAAATCTTTAGATTTGTCAAAACGTTGTTTTTAAACACTGGAAGCATTGGGAATCTCTAACAAATAAAACAATCAAGAGAATTTTGTGCTTACTTTTGGAACTGAATTGAGACAACTGTTACCTGTTAAAGTGCAAAAACAGCTGGGGGTTGGATGAAAATCATTTCTACTATTGAAGGAAGATATTACAATATCCCCAACTTTGGAAAGCACATGTTGGTGAAGTAACTTTAGGTGCCAGCACTCAGGAAGTAATGTTTCCAGCAAAGGCATTCCAATGACTGTTAACTAGACGAATGGAATTTATATACCAAAGTATAAAAAAAAACATGATTCCCCTCTGAATTCCTTATACCTTATATATACTACTCTCACTATTCCTCTCCATTTCTAGATAACCATTGTTGTCTTGATTTTTAGTTTAAAGGACATTATCTCAGGTCCATTCTGACCTTTCATATAAAACTTACCTGTTCTTAATCCACAATAACCTAAACTAGCACATAAAAAGTTCTACCAATTTATTTAGGATCTGAAATACTAACCTCAACAAGTTTGTTGGCATGTTCTGTGAAAACTAAAGCATATTCTTCTACTTCTTTCTCGTTTCCAGCTCGAGCAGCTTCAATAAGCACCAGCAGAGGAACACTTGTTTCTAAGAAACTGAAATACAAATAGATAATAAGTAATAGGTAGAATGACTTAAATTAGTAAATATGTGCTGATGTAAGGTGTAAACAGTTGTATTTTAAATTAATTCTTTTTTCTGCCATGGTGAGAATAAGTCTATAAATTATTTTGCTATAGAATAAATAAAAATACATAAATAAAAATATATAAAATACTGAATTGGAATAATCCATCTTAATATTCTGTTTTATTAGTATTCTAGTTTTTCAAACCACCATATCTAGATTTTATTGCAACTTTGCAATCATCCTTCCACAATGGTTGTTTTCATCTTTTTTAATGGGATTAACTTTTAAGTTGTTTTAATAGTTTTGTCTTTCAGTTCTTGCCAATTTGTAGATCTTTTTATGTCATGTTCAGTAGCTATTACATAACTCTAGAAACAATCCTTTCTATATTTTAGACACTGCAATTTATTTGATTAAATTTGTTCTTATTTTATCTATAACATTGTTTATTTAATTTGTAACATTTATGTTTCCATTTACATCCATTGACATGTTTGCATTTAGTTATTTATATAAGGGATGGTGACTTACCTGTCAGAAACGTGATCCACAACTGCCTTGCGCAGCTGACGACGCAGGTCTCTGGTCTTACGACACATGTGGTCAATGGCTCGCTCCAGCCCTTCACTAGTCTCCTTTACACTCATCTGATCACAACAAGAAGTAATATATTTCTTACATTAGTAAAAATCTTCAATTATTATTTTCTTTAAATGTACCATAACAAATAGCTTTTAACAATTACTGATCCAACTTTGATTTTTATCATATTTTTATATAAGGAAATTTAAAATACAAAGAAACATTAAATTTGAGTGTTAAAAACGATAACATACCTCTAGCAACACCTTAGTCTATATTTGATTAATTGAAATTGATTTGATCATATTAATCAGATTATATTTTATATAAACAAATTTTGTAGTTACTGTAGATGTCAAGATCATCCTGACCACAGGAAAAGTCACTATAGGATTGACACTGGCCAGATGTTGCCAATTCATGAATCGATAGGAACAAAATTAACATATGCGACTGTTTTCAACCCCAGCGTAGAGAGCCGGAGGCCGAACTGCCTAAGGCGTCAGAATTTTGTACCTGTGTTAGAGATCTGTATAGATTAATAGTTAATGGGGAACAGGCAGAGTGAGGTTAAAAAGCAGATTGACTTTTCTTTTAAAAAATACATTGCAAGTGTGAAATTGATTTCTTAACATACAGTTTAAGCTGGCAACACGTGATCTTATAGATTAATTGCACCATTAAATTATATTATTAAAAAACACACACACATAAAACCATACTAGTTGGAAATGTTTTATTTCCCTGAGGAAAAAGAAATAACAATGTCATGTAATGTAGGGTTACCATCCACTACATTTCATCACAATAAAGAGACGGTATTGAACAATTTTATATACATCATTTTATACAAATAAGCAACAGAAACAGTTGTGTGCTTACCATAACACCAGATTCACATGCTTTCAAAATCATTGAAGTGAAGAGTTCTAATTTAACCAACTACTAATTACATTATTTTACTATAATGATTAGAATCGTATCATGAATATTTATTTCATCATTTTTATTATTAATTTACATCAGATTAAATCATTAAACTGCTATTATAATCAGCAAGGATTCTTATAAGTTCACACACAAACACACACACACAGTATAAATCAAATATCATAATTCTATCTTCATAATAAATTGTGATTTTCACAGCTTTTTCATACAAAATTATACTTTTTATGTAGTTTGTGCAAACACAAATAAATATGATGAGTTTTACACATACTTTTCAATACGCGGTACGGTTTTTTAATTGTATCATAATAGCATCGATAACACTTTGCTTAAGTCCATCTGCCAGCTGCCAGCGTAATATTATTTATTTTGATTTTCCTATGTATTACTTGTTTTATTATTTTCTCGTTGTTTTGGGCTACATTTTTTTTATTTATTTTCAAAAAATGCTTACAATATCAGGCCCTCTTAAGTTTTGAAAATTTATCAACAGGGGCCATTTTAATACAGTCTATACAATTCAAACAAATATTTAAATAATAGATTTACATTTGGCACATGACGGGCAATATTTTAACAACATATAAATATGTATGCACTTTGTTTACAATAATATTTCCAACTTCACAAATTGTAATGGCCAGTAGTAACAGAAAATTTTAGTTTGGCAGACCATCAAAATCAATATTTAGTTTTCAAAGATTTTAGTATGTGTGTCCACTTTTTCCAAAGAAGAAAATTTTGATTTATTCCAAACGACACTAAGAATATATTTAACTATATAAGATAATTTAAAGTAGTTATATTTGTATTACTTTCTTTTTTTAATTAAAAAAAGTAACAGCAGAATAATAACTGATACTGACATTATTGGAATGTTTAATTAAATTTTGCCACTTATGTTGTTGAGGACATACTTGGACATACACTCAGTTTACAATATAAATTATTTTTAACTAACTATTTTTATTGATTTAGAATAAAGAACAGTTACAAAAAGGTGAAGGGTGTAAACCTTTGACCATATTACTTTTTTTACTAGTTTTTCACAGAATAAAGTTTTGAAAAACTTGTATCTACAGATCTTAATATATTCACAAGCTCTTTTAAGTGAACAGTAAACTGCGGGAAATGGTTAAGTGGGTGAAAACAAACAAAAAGGTTCTTAAGAAGATGTGTCTTATCATGCTTTGTTTGGCATCTGTCTGACTGTATGGTTCTAAAAAAAACACCAAAACTATATTAGCTACAGTTATGGTAGTATCATTGATACTAATGATAACCTTACCAGCACATAAAATAATAATACTAAAACTTAAAATAATATTTGCCCCGTTTCAAAATGCTAATAAAATGTTTTAAGGCTAAATTTTCAGTAAAAACAAAAAATGATCACAGTACATAAAATTTAGCTTACAACAAGATATACATTTTGTTACCTTGTTTTTTACAATTGGACAAAAAATAGCTGAGAAACTGTAATTTTTCTGACTGTGCGCACATTTGAGTAGTGGTTTTAAGTCAGTTTTGCACACAATCAGAAAAATTACGGTTTCTCAGTTATTTACTGTCCAATTGTAACATACAAGTTATGAAAATATTAGTCTCTTGTTGTAAGTTAATGTTATGTATCATAAAATGTTGTGTTTTTTTTTAATATTACTTTAGCTTTAAGCAGTATTTTAGGAGGTGGTAAGGTCAATATTTGTGTCAAGTTTCAAAACTGAAGCTAATAACGCTTTGGAGTTATGGATTTTTATAGGAAAAACATATAAAGACAGACAGATGCCAAACTAAGCAAGATAAGACACACCTTTATGAGTACATTTTCTTTGTTTTAATCATTTTCTTAAGTTTTGCCCCACACTTTTCAAACACCCTATATATATTTAAGTTAATAGCTGTAACACAACCCAAGTCATAGAGTTAATTGTAGTACATTGCATGTGAGTGCAAGAGAGTAGGATTGTCACACAGTTAACCTTGTGTTTTAGACAGCTTTTGTTCGTGTTGTACACACTTTATTCAAACATAATTACTGTCAATCTCAATGTCATTCATGATTTTTTTTAATGCGTACTTGGAAATTTGTTAAATAGTTCTCTTAGTACTATAACTAATTGTTTATAACTAATAGTTGGTCATCATGCATTTAAGTATTTACAGTAGACTTCCTCTTGTTTGTCTTCTTTTAGTTCAGTCGTTGGATGATTGACAGTTAAGTATGGCTGATCTGAACATTGCAATAGGTCACAGCACTAAGTAAGCACTTAGCTTAGTAAGTTTTTTTTTAGTTTATGTAGTCCACAGAAACAGCATTTACTGTTAAATAATGCTGTCTCAAGGCGGCCGAACGAGAGGGAGTCTACTGTATAAGCATTTTCATAAAATTACTGAGCATGCATTTTTTTAAAACAATAGAAAAACTTGAAGAAATCAAATTCTAATTGAGTTAAAGACACAGTGATTACAACAGTTAAGGACATTACCCGCTTGCTACCACGCTGCAGGGACAGTTGCTGGATATGGACAGAACAACAGATAGATGTAAGTCTAACACTCAACTCTGATAACAGCTACAGTAAAATATCTGAACTGGATTATAAAACCCATAGTGAAACTAGATAATACAGATATTATAAAGAATATGTGTCAAAAACATAGGCATAACTTACATGATTCTTATGCAAAATAATACTATATTCATATTCAATAGCAGTTCATTGATCACATATCTAGGGAAACTTGATTTAGACTTTTAAGCTCAAGCAGAAAACCAGCCTTCAAATAATTAAATACCAAAACTGTCTTTAAATTATATACAGTATATTGATTAGCTGTAACAGAGTTCCCAAATGGAAAATTGAAATCAATAAATAAATTGAGTAGCATATTGGACCTGACATGTATCACAGAAAAACAAGAAATACAAATTGTTGACAGCAAATTCAACAGACTTAGATTTTAAATATTTTATTTTAGTTAGGTTAGGTTAAAGGGAACTAGGCCAGGAATTAGTATATTGGAGAGATAGGACATCAGCAAACTCCAAGGTTGCTGGCCCAGTCTGATGACAACCCGGAAACGGTGACGGCAAACGGGGCTCTGGTGAAGCAGCTGCGTCAGGCCTAGCAAGCCGGTAGTGAAGAAAACAATTGCTTTCAAAACTGTAGACAAGCCTCGGAATAAGACGGATAAATGATGACGAAACGGAAAAGTCAAAGGTTTTAGAATTGGAACACTGATATAATGACAGCTTACAGGTAAAGTAGAAGAGATCGTAGAAGTTATGAAGGAAGGGAAAATAGATGTTATGGGTCTGAGTGAGACCAAATGGAGAGGAATAGGCGAGAAAGAACTTAGAGATGGTTACAAACTGTTCTGGAGTAGAAATAGAAAGAGATCTGAAATGGAGTTGCTTTCATACTCAGTCATAATGTGCCGAGAATCCGTTCAAGAAGTACATTGTATTTCAGAAAGATTGATGAAAATAGGTACTTAAAAGCAAATCGTGAGTCTCTAGCAATAATACAAGTATATGCTCCTCAAGTAGGAATGCACAGAGGCAGAAAAAGATGCTTTTGAGTCAGTGCTGGAGAATAATTTTAAGAGGAGTACATATTATGATAGGAGACTTTAATGCACAAGTTGGGAAAGAAAGAGAAGGGTATGAGACAGTGTTAGGAGCTTTTGGATACGGAAGAAGAAATGAAGAGGGGAGGAAACTCTTAGATTTGTGTGTTAGAAATGGTCTTAGGATTGGAAATGGAAACTATACAAAAAGAGAAAGTCATGTTATCACCAGATACAGCTGGGATGGAATCCAAAAATCTGTTATAGACTATATAATTGTAGATAGAGATTGGGGGGAAAAATTAAGAGATGTGAAGGTGATCCCAAGTGTCAGTCTTGGAGGAGATCATAGATTGTTGATTGGAGACTTCAAGTCGGAGGTGAATAAACCTATTAAACTGGAAAGTAGGAAAAATATAAAGTACTGGAAGCTGAAAGAGAATATGATTTGTCAAGAATTTAAAAGTAAAATAATGCAGAAAGTGCCAAGGGACCAGAGAGGAGAAGTAAATGCAGAATGGGAGTATTTTAAAAGAAATATGGCAGAAATTGCTGAAGAAACTTGTGGAAGGTCAACAGGAAGGAGAAAAAGAAAGCAAACAAACTGGTGGAATGAGATTACTATAAAGGCAGTAAAAAATAAAAATCAAGCTTGGAGAAAGTGGTGTAAGAGTGGCACCGCGGATGATAAACAAGTTTATTTACAAAAGAAAAGATAATGTAGACAAGTAGTGGAAGAGGAAAAAAGAAAATCACGGGAAAAGTTTACACAAGAATTGCAAAAGGATGTAGATGGAAATAAGAAAATGTTTTATAACATGATGAAAAACAAGAGAAAAAACACTGAAACAACAACCAAACTCGAGTTAGAAAATGGAAACGTATTGGAAGACCCGGATGAAGTTAAAAAAGAATGGAAAAATTATTTTGAAAAATTACTGAACAAGGATTATAAAGAAGAAGCAACAAGAAATAAGATAGCAATAACAGGGAACGTAGCTGATGTAAGCATGAAAGAGGTGGAAGATGCAATTAAAAGCATGAAGAGCAATAAAGCCCCTGGACCAGATGAGGTGACAATTGAAATGGTAAGAGCTGTGGGACCAGTGGGAGTTCAATGGTTGTACAGAATTTTCAAAATTATTTGGGATGGTAAAAACTTCCCAGATGAATGGAGTAAAGGGCAGATAGTCCCGCTGTTTAGAAAAGGTAATAGGAGACAGTGCAAAAATTATAGAGGTATAACACTGATGGTGCAAATGGCTAAGGTTTTTGAAAGAATTATTCTAAATAGAATCAAAGGAAAAGTAGAAGAAGAATTAAGTGAAGAACAGCATGGCTTTAGGAGGAATAGAAGCACTGTGGACCTTATTTTACACTGAGACAACTGAGTGAAAAGAAATGGGAGTACAATGAACAATTGATACTAGTTTTTATTGATATTGAAAAAGCGTATGACTCTGTAAAGAGAGTCAGTATGGAACAGTATGAAAGAAAATAGGGATAGATGATTATATATAGGATGGGTAAAAGAAATGTACAAAGCACATAAATGCTGTGTGAGAACAAATTTAGGCAATACAGACTGTTTGAGATAAAGAAAGGATTGAAACAAGGAAGTGTTGCTATCACCTATACTCTTTAATATAGTAATGAGAAAAGATTACAAGAGCAGTTAAGAAGAAAGTAAAGGGAGAGTTGAATACAATGATTTTTGCCGATGTCTATTGATATGGGGGAAAACTGTAGATGAAGTTCAAGAGCGTTTTAAATGAATGGCACAAGCAACTCAAAGAAAATGATTTAAAGATTAGCAAGAAAAGAGTGAAATTCTAGTGGTTGGAAGGACTGGAACAATAAATGCAGACATAACCATAGAAGGGGGAAACCGCTGAAGACAGTGGGAAAATTTTAAATATTTAGGAGCACTAATATCGAAGGAAGGGAAATTGAAAGAAGAAGTGACAGCTAGGTTACAAAAAGGTGGAAATTTTTACCAAACGGTAAAACACCTGGTGTGGAACAAAAGTGTACCCACAAAAGCAAAGATCGATAATGTTTAAATCATATTATACCCCAATAATTACATATGCATCGGAGACTAAGGACGATGAATGAGAAAGAATGGAGCCAAGTACAGGCAGGAGAGATGAAATTTTTGAGAGGTATGTGTAGAAAAACGAGAAGAGATAGAGTGAGGAATGAAGATATAAGAGAAGAACTAGGAGTTAGAAGTATAAGAGAAAAAATAGGTCAGAATATTTTACGGTGGTATGGGCACATCAAAGAATGGATCCAAACAGACTGCCAAGGAAATGATGGAAAGTAAAGAAGAGGGACGTAGAGCTAGTGGTAGACACGAGAAAGAGATGGTTAGAAGGTGTTAAGAAAGAGATCGGGAAATAGAGGGTACAGATGGAGCAGATTGAGGAAGAAAGAATCTGGTCTGATAGAAGAAGATGGAGAGTGCTTGTCAACACCCAGACCCAGTAAACTGGAACGGGACTAGGATATATACATACATATGTATGTATGTGTATATATCTATATATATATATATATTATAATATATATACTAAATATATAAGTTTGATTATGGGGAAGGGGTTGAGGAGAAGTGGTCTATCTTATGTTCAGATTAGGTGGGTCACGGGATTTTGTTATCCATTGGTGTGCTAATACCATCCTTCGGAGTTGGGAACTATTGGCATGGGAAGGAAGGGATATGAATAACGTTAGTGGTGTAACACTGATCAAAATTTTGGTCATGGAGAAGAGTATGGGCAGAGACAGGTTTTTCAGGACTTTTGGACTACACTCATGTCTCTGGCCATCTCATGCGTTTTCTAAGGGTTTTCACTGGTAAGGCCCCGATATATTAGGAGGACAGTGCTGGCACTGGAGTTGATAAATTAGATTGGTGGAATCACAGGAGTGGTTTCCAGGTATTTTGTAGGTTAAGGAGGCAGTGGAGCTGGTAAAAGCTGTGGCTGGGAGATGAATAGGGCAGGTTTTGCAAGATTTCTTGTTACAAGGATTAGAACCGGGTGGTCTCTGGTCTTTAGGACAGGTCAGGATATATTTTATTTTAAAATTGTGTTAATAAATAATGGTTACTCATAGTCAGGTGCATAGGGAAAGAGTAGTTCTCTTTGATTTCACTGATCTGTCTTTTTTATTTTATTTATTTATTTATTTATTTTTTTTTTTCAAAATAACAGTAGTAATGAACAAAATACTAAAGATTGCAATTAAATATTTGTTATTTGATATATGTATGTTTACTAGTAATTAATATTGTAGTTGTTACGGAAAATATTATCTCTAACATAGTCGTAGGATTGCCTTTTGTAAAGGCCACACTATCAACTGCAACAAAATAAGTATATTGTCTAGGTTTTAATCTTAAATTGGTTTTAAATGATGAACAGAACCTGAAAACTCCTATTGTCTTATGTATAGACAGCTGTGGATTAATATACAATCAATAATGTTGCACTGACTAATGTTGGTAAGTAAATTTGTCTAATAATTAAATTATATAAAATAAATTACCTCTGTCAACAGTTCAAATTTGTTGTGATGTGTATAACGATAATGAACTAGATACTCTTGAAGAATACGAGATATATTCTTACATTCTTACATATGAGACGCCGACAAAACGTTGTGCGTATTTTAAGGCGAATATGAATGGTTTTTTATGAGTGTAGGATGAGTGTAGATGAGTGTAGTCTGGTTACTAACTGAGTTCAACTGTTCCTCAGAAAGGGCAATTTATTAATAGCCCAACAGCCAGGGCAACTAAGGGACCTACAGCTTTACGTGGAATCCGAACCACGTAGTGCTGGTCTGATTTTCAGCTAATTGACAAGCCTGATGCTCAGTTATCTCCCCCACACAACATCCGCACAATGATACCACCCAACATGGACACCCCAGACTTCTCTAGTAGTGTCCACGCCGATAGCAACCACCAAGCGGACGCCATGTCGGTATTAAGAGGACCGAGCATCCAACCTATCGCCTACAATCTCCCAAACACTTTGTCCCCATGTAGCTGGGTTACAGCACTGTGCCACCAGTGCCGACTATACAAAGGACTTACTCAAAAAAAACCACAATGAAAATATTTTAAATAATAATAATTTAAATGATAAATTATAGTTTAAATCCCATATTATTTTTAATAGTATTTTAAGTCAAAAAACAATACCAAGGAAACAAAGGCCAGCTGATAACACCACACCGGAATAATTTAATGTTTATGAAAAAAAACCGCTTTCTATATTTTTTTAAAATTCAATTTTACTATTTTTTTTTATAAATTCATTAAAAATTTTGGGGAACATTGTTTGAAGATGGATAATTATGCTGAAAAACGATCGTTAACACATCACAACAAATCTCCCTGTTACAGAAAAAATTTATTTTATTAACTTAAAACAGTTAGGGGCTAAATAAACAGTTTTTTGAAAGAAATTTAAAAACCTGTGAAATATTTAAGCTCGGGTTTTTTTGACGTAAAATTTCCCACATATAACTATCAGGGGACGGGGGTTTCAAAGATTAAAATATTTTAAAGAACTTGAAAAAGAAAATACTTGAAAACCAAGATTTTACTCATTCTTTAAATTACTATCTAGGTCCGGGTCTGAGGGCATCTTAAAAAAAGTTAAAGATTGTCTTATTTTACCAGGCGAAGTTAGGGCTAAGGAGCCCTCTCTAACACTTGACTTGGGAAAAGGAACCCAACCCGGGAGGGGCCCCGGGCAAAATCTATTAGTGGTCACATCGGGAATCGAACCCGGACCGCATCTTGAAAGTGCAATAATTATACAACCTCAACATACTAAATGAGTAAATTATAAAAATAAAATATTTTTAAATAACTTATAGTTGAGTTGTCTGGGTAAACAGTATCCTTGGTCCTTGGTAACAGGGGAGAGGTATCAGTTTTTATTTCTTTGCATAATGGATAGCTTTTCTAAAATTTGTTACACTGTGGAAGAGTGGATGTTAAGTCAATTCTCTACGTAACAGTAACAAATATTAATAACAATTAACAAACACACAATTACAATACAGAAAAACTTAATAAATACTAAAGTACTGGACTTTTGGGGATTAAGTATTGGGAATGAGTTATATAAAGTATTAGTGGATACAGGACATTACAAAACTGAGAGACCCGATTGGGTTGGTAAAGAAATATCTACTGCCCTGTAATAAAACTGAGAGACCCGATTGGTTGGTAAAGAAATATCTACTGCCCTGTAATAAAACTGTTTAGATGTATTGACGATCCATAAACTAAGTAAGGTATTAAATAAACACAGGTAACCAATTTTCCCAAAGGTATTTGTAAAAATTATCCAAAAAAATGCTACTCCAGCTGGAGACATACAACTAGCAGACTTCTGGTTTGAAAGGAATTAAAACTTTTTGATTCCAAAACAAGTGGTTTAAAAAAAACAAGTACCTTTTCCAAAGATTTCCTTAAATCATTTATCACCTTTGTTGAAAATGCCTACTGTAATTCGGTCTAAAGAGTAAAAAGAAGGAAACTTGTTAAAAACATTTACAAGGGGGCAAGAAAACTGCGGAGGCCAGATGTGTTCAGAGGATAAAATTAATATTAACTAAAGTAACAGGCACTAAGGGTTAAAAAATCCAAAAATAAAAAACTTATATCCATTCTCATGAAGTAAAGAAAGCTACATTGATAAATGAAATACTGCTTTACTCAGTTTATTTATGGTTTCTGCTAAAATACAAAAGCACTGGTAACATAATTTAGCACGGTTCCTGAGGAGTTGAAAATGTCCTTGTGGCAGAAGACACAACCTTTACCAAAACTATCTGGGTGTCAGTGATGAGCTCTGCTCTGTCATCACTGGGCCATATAGGAGACATAATGGCATAAATAGCACATGACGCTCAGGTGATGTTAATAGAAAGGAAAGTCACCTCCACTGCCTTTATGAACTTGTTCTGAAGATCAGTGCTAAGAGTAATAGTACTGCTGTGAGCATAAACACATTCCCTTACTCAACCAAAAAAGGTCACTGATCAAGTAAATATAACCATTCATATTCGCCTTAAAATACCAACAACGTAGTGTCGGCGTCTCATATGTAAGAATGTAAGAATTGACCAATCAATTGTTCATTAACATACTCACATTAGCCATGTATTCTGACAGCAAGTCCTGTAGTGCTTGGCGCACAGCATTGCACTCGGCCACAATGCGCTCACGGCGCTCATCTCTCGTACAGCTGGAGTCAGCCATGAGCGCCGCACCACTGATAATACTCTCCAAACGCTCCTCCAGAGACGGACGTGTGCACACCTCATTGTAGGCTAGTGGCTCCATCACCATCCTCTCCTGTACCAAGGTCAGATTAATATTAATAGTCTACATTTGATAAGAAATTGTTAACTACAACGGAAATGTCATTTTTTAAATATAAAATGTCTATCTTCTTGCATTTCAAATGTACAACTGTTTTATAATTTATGAGTTAAAAACACAAAAATAGTACATAAATCTATAAAATAGTTTAAGAGGTATATCACAGAGCAATTCTATATGTAAAAAAGGAAAAAATACAACTTATAGAATTATACTAAACATAGCATCAACTCCATGTTCAATCACAAGTGAATCTTTATTTTCCATTAAGTAAACAAGTTACAATAGGCATCGTCATAAGTAACAATAGCCCAATTAAACTGTTAAGGCCACCATTTCACAGTTCATATACTCTTCAATAGTATAAAATGCTTTACTCTAAGCCACCTAAGTTGAGCTTTAAAAATCTAGCTGAGAATTGTAAAGTCAAAATGTATCTAATACAGCATAACTATTCACTCCTAGATACAGTAGACTATTCACATGCAGCTAGTTACATGTTACTATGCACCAAACACATACCACAAGAAAATGATACACTAATGTATGGAATAACATATCTACTATTGATTATATGAAAAAGGCATTGTTCAAAGTGTTTAGATGTGTATACATGGGGGAGCTAGAGCTGCAGGAAGATATGTTTGACTTTACAATTCTCAGCTAGATAATGGTAGTTTTTATGAAGTGTGAAATATGAATAAGTATACCATGAATTGAGAAAATTAACAGGTCAGGTGTTGGTTTATTTGCAATATGTTTCTTACATTATTTACATTATATCTAAACTTGCTCTGTCTACTACTTATGTGGCGTTATTGAATTACTCCAAAATATTTACTATATCCACTGCCAGTTATTATTTTCTCCATTTAGTAAAGTTTGATTGGTTACTTATTTATCTATTATATTGTGATATTTTAACACAAACAGGGTGGCTACTCAATCATGTAAAAAAATTTAAGCACAATTCAAGGTTTTTTCCAAGGGGTTTCAAACAAAATTCAAGGCAGGCTTACAGAGGAAAATATTTCTGAATCGACGTAATCACTCATTATAGTACAATACATAAAAAAGCACATGATTTATAGCTAGGCATTTCAATAATCTTGTAGGCCATAAAGAAATTGAATTATTGCAAAAGTATCCTAGGTTTTAATTAGCAGTTACCTAAATTTTTTATTTCATTGATAAGTAGGCTCAAAATCTAGTGATATGCCTAGCTTACTTTAATACAATTTTTACTAATTAAGCCTACGGACTATTTGCGATAGGCCCAGCTTTAATTAATTACTGTTATATCAATAACACGATGAGTTGAAAACAAAACTCGTTTTTTGTCTGATAAGTATGTGAAAAACCAACATATTTAAAAATCGTTATTTTTCGACAACTTTTTTTCATTTTACATGTTTTGGTAACCATGCAATTTCTTGTCACCTTTGAAAATACAATTCTTTGTTAAAAGTGGTGAAATGTGAGTTTTTTTTAGATTGATTTCATCCGCAGAAAACTCTTTTTTAACGGAAAATCGAAAAAACTAGTTTTTTATCTGATAGTGAAAAAAACAAAATTATTTATTTAGCCTGAAAAATGCATACTTACCTAACCAAACATAACTTCACTTATCCTAATTGTCTATTTACTCAACAAAAATTCGTAATTTGCGTTAAATTCAGGTGTTTAGCCTCCGTGATGGCCTGCGGCAGTAACTCCGGCGGAAATATAGATGAATTTGTTTTTTGTGATTACCAGTTGGGTAATTATGCACTTTCTTGCCACCAAACAAATTTGGAACATTTTGCTTGAAATGGGTCTAGAATTGGCTGTATTTTCACGAGATATGCTTTTTATTCGGAAATAACGTATTTTACCGAAAAATTCGAAAAAACCAATATCACAAATTTTAGTATTTTTGTCACATTTCCGTTAATTTAAATGGTATTTAATCATCTTTTTTTTATTTTGATGTGTTTTTTTTTTTTTTTTGGCTGAATACAAACTTAAAAACTATTTTGGACTATTACAAATATTTCTCGAGAAATAACGGAAAAACTACTATCGCGGCGGATCGCGATTAGAGGCCATTACGTATACCAACTATTAATCACAAAAACCGAATTCACCTATATTCCCGCCGGAGTGACGGCCGGCAGGCCGTCACGGAGGCCTAACGCTCGAATTTAACGCAAATAAGGAATTTTTGTTGAGAAAATAGACAATTAGGATAAGTTAGGTTATGTCAGTAAAAAATGCATTTTTCAAGCTGAAAAAATAATTTTACTACAAAACCAGTTATATATTTGTATTAAGCATAAAAAAACACGAGAAATGGAAAAAACCTTGTCTAAAAATAAGGGTTTTTAAAAAAGTTGGTTTTTGCATCATTAGATAAAAAACTAGTTTTTTGATTTTTGGGTAAAAAAAGAGTTTTCCGCGGATGAAATCAAACTCCTCAAGAGATATAAACTCATTTTTCATCACTTTTTTAACATGAAATTGTATTTTCAGAGATGGCAAGAAAGTGCATAATTACCAATAGTTGTTATATATAATGATCGCGTAATGGCCACTAATCGGCCACTGAAGTAGTTTTTCGTTATAACTCAAGAAATAATGGTAATAGACCAAATTCTTATTCAGTACAAAAAAACACATCAAAATAAAAAAGACGATGGTTATAAATACTATTTAAACTAACAGAAATATGTCAAAAATACTATAAGTTGTGATATTAGTTTTCCGAATTTTTCGGTAAAAAACGTAATTTCCGCGAAATGTTTTTTATGCTGATCACGATATATAATTGGATTATCCGGGTAACATTATTTTTTTTCGGCATGAAAAATACACTTTTTACTGACATAACCGAACTTATCGTGACTTTTTACTCAACAAATAGACATAATTTACGTTAAATTATTGCGCCTGGCGGAGGTGACGGCCTATCGTCCTTTATTCCGGCAGGAGTATGCGTGAATTCAGTTTGTTGTGGTTAAAATCTGATGTATATAATGATCGCTAATCGTGATTCGTCGCAAAAGTAGTTTTTCCGTTAGGTATATCTCGAGAAATAATTTGTATAGACCAAAATAGTTTTCAAATTCGTATTTAGCGCAAAAACAACACATCAAAATATTAACGGAAATATATCAAAAATACTAAAATGACATTAGTTTTTTCGAATTGTTCGGTAAAAAAGATTTCCACAGAATAAAAAATTCTCACGAAATTTTAGTCAATTATTTACCCATTTCAGGTAGTTTTTAAATTTTGTTTGGTGGCAAGAAACTACATAATAACCTTGTTGGTTTTAATAAATAATAATTCACACAAAACTAAAACAGTTTGTCAAAAATTACAATTATAGAGTTAGTAGGCCTTTAAGTCAATAAACTACAACACAAAACGTTCCACACTTGAAACAACATCCAATGAACTTTATATTAATGTTTTTATCAACGATAAATTGTTTAAGTAATTCTGCATTTTATTTATAATCACTGAATAAATAAACTGGAAGGTTAATTAACAAAACACGCCGTTCACATTATCTCTTTTTGTTGACCACCTGTTGTTGCCGGTAATGGTAAAAGTAAACAAAACAAATGCATCAGCACAGCCTGCTGTCGATGTATTTTCGTTATTTAAAAAGTACGCAACAGTTTCATTGAAACAATAATTCGGCACCAAAACATTTCAACATTTTGAAAATAGCTGCAGTAGAACAGACAGCAACAGTGAGCGTCATCGGATATCAATAGAACAAAACGATAACTCCAAAAGTTTAGTCGCAACTTTAACCTGCAGCGTAAGTTGCAACAGAATGTCAACAAATCTAAGAGGCGACGCTTGACATTGGATTGATTTGCGTGTTTCGTTTCGGCAAAATGCGGTGGGTGAAGCTATCATATTGTCTGCAACAGCTTCATTCAACTGTTTCGACGTCAAAACTGTTTCGGTTGCAACCGTTTTGTCAAACTATTCCATGCGTATTATTTTGAACATATCAATGTGCCGAGTCGACTTGTGTCTTATCATACGAAGATTGACGATGTTTCCCGAACTTATCACTTGAGTTTAACTGGAGCCCTGAAGTCTGAACCTTCCTGACGTCACCGGATTACTCTCGTCTCGCTCGACGAGAATTCTCGATGGTTACTCGATGGTCAATCAGGAAATTCAAGCCTATTTCCAGGTTTTTTCAAGGCGCCGTAAAATTCAAGCATAATTCGCAGTTTTCCCGAAATTCCCGGTGAGTAGCCACCCTGCACAAAGTTTGAATATTTAAACAATTTAAATATGAACAATTTTTCTATTGTATTACAATGTAATTTAAAGGTGTAATTAAATCTAAATGTTTTTAAATATTTAGGTATTTTTAAAGTTAAAATATAAAAGAAATTTTAAACTATTTCTTAAAGGCATTAATATCAATCCGAATTTTAAAAAAAAAGCAGAACAAAATTCACCAAGGATTCTAGCTTGTAGTTCTATATTTGGTATGGTACCAGAAGAACATCTCTTATGAACATTCAACCCATATGAATCAATTGATAATCTGTTAGTGTGTTAGAAATATGTTAATATAATCTATCATAGCGAAAAGAGAATTGAAAATAACAATTACATACGTCAAAATCATCAAGAGCAGCAGCCAGTTCACCAGGTCCATCGTAGGGAGTTTGAGGAAGCCCTGGGCCACGACCTTGGGCCACATCACTGATTGTGTTCACAGCTTCACAGACCTGTTTGAAAACGTAGTCTCGATTGGCCTTAGCCGCAGCTAGCTCCGGATGTCGGATATACACCTGTGCATTGAAGATTAGTTAATATTATTTTTTTTTTTTTTTTTTTTTTCTAATTTATTCACATAAAGGTTATGGGATCAGTGTTTACGGAGTAAATAAAATTTAAATGTTACAATATTTTAAATTACAAAAAAGTCAATTAGAATAATGCCCTTGTGAACTCTTGATTGACACTAATACTAAACTAGTTCTAAAGATCTATTACTAACCTTGGATGCAGTGAGCAGCATGGTGGAATGTTTTTTAAGCACTGCACGAGCCGCAGCCAAATCGTCTCGCAACTGTGGATCCTTCAGTTCCTGCTGGCGCTTGGCTGCCTGATTCATCAACTCACTGGCATTGCGTCCAAATGCTTTAAAGTTCTCCATCAGCTCCATTTGTGAAGATGAGTTCTTTACTTTGTCCAAATCATCTTCCATCTGAATTAAAGCAAAATGATAAATTTATAAGTACGTAATATGCTTTTATTTTAATCACAATAAATATATTCAGAGATTAATTTATTGTTAATTTTCCACAATAAAGACTGATATACATGCTCGATATTTGTCACTTTGTATAAATGCTGAATACAATTGATGCTGTAAATTTAGTCATACAAGCAAAATTAATACAACTGAAAAATAATAAAATAATGACTTATTTTATATATATATATATATATATATATATATAAAATATATATATATATATATATACATATATATATATAAATAAGTTTGTATCTTTTTAGGAGCTTTTTCTTCAGCACTTATGTAAGTAGTCTAGTAAAAAAGTAAACACTATCTTTGAAAATTAAAACAAACATCAGACTGTGTAAGTCAAATTGATGTTATGGTGAAATTGCAATAGTTTATATTAAATCAAACTGCATTAAGGGAGGAGTTCATGAAAAAAAGGAAAAATCTTTAATTATAAACTTTAAATCTTAATACTATTTATGATTGTTAGACATATAAACATAGAAACAAAAAAAATAGAGTATAAATAATGTTTTCACCCCCCTGGGGATGGGGAAGTTGGTTTCCATGTTTTTTTCAAGGCTTCACTAGATCTTGTGCAGATTAAAAACTATATACTGAATATTCATCTTATTTGTGTGTTTCTAAAGGTACGCTCAGTGATCTGTAGGATGGGTTTGATTGTTTTTTAAATAAGAAATAGTCTAACTTATTTAAGAAAATCTCAAAAATTCCAATAAAATATTTATTTTGTGAGGCCTTTCGCCAACAATGTAGGTATCGTCAGACATGTCTGACGATACCTACATTGTAGGCGAAAGGCCTCACGAAATAAATATTTAATTGGAATTTTTGAGATTTTCTTAAATAAGTTAAAATTTTCCAATAAAGAACTCAAAGAAGAAATAAAAAAAGAAATAGTCTTATAATTTTTTTAAATATGAAAGCTTGGTTTTGCGCAATAAATCATAATATATTATTTTTTTAGTAAGTTAGGTCTATTAAACATAGACAATAGAAAAATCCTCATTCATCTCTTATAGAAAATGAGTTGTGTAATTTCTAAGTTAAAAAATTACAACTTTTGGAAATTGACAAAAACTGACTACAGACACAATCAGCTGTTTTCAGGTTAGGTTGCAAAAAGCTATCCTTTCCAAATATAATGCAAGTTACTAAATTATGGTAATATAATGGTTTGTAACAATATATAAAATTATTAAAATATAATTATAGTAATTTTAAAATTCCCAATGATGTGCCGACTTGTCTACTGCTACTTCCAAAACAGAAAAATATGTCCTGCATTATGAACTTAACATACATAATTTTTTATATTACAAAAATCGTAAAGCTGCATATTTTTTGTTGTTGAGTCCAGAATTTGATATCTATAGAACCAAAACGAAGAGGAAAAACAATATTTGGGAAACAAATATTTTTTGCCACTTTTGACATGAACTCCCCTCTTAAACTTCTTCATATAAGTGTTAATAGAAATCGCCAAAACACTTCCCTCTATCTTATATTTACGTTGTATAATTATTGTATTTTTCATCTTGATATATTTTTACTTTATTTAGTGAATGTCTCGACTTAAAAGTGTGCATGCTTAATGGCATTTCAGTTTAGCGTATGATGTTCCCCAGAGTATTGGGTTTAATCCTAGATCATGAGCATCAGGTGAACCAATGCGTGCTCCCAATTGCTTTTTTCGGCGCTGCACAAGCTTTTTTTGTAAAACTCATAAAAAATACTAATTATGCTCCAAATGTAAATGTTATCATATAATTTTTCTTCTCAAGAACTTTACTTACACATACTACCATTAAAACTTACAAAAAGAATTAGTAAATAATTACTGTCATGAAGAGATTGAAAACAATTTAAAATGTTGTAGTAGATTATAACTTATAACCCTCCTTAGGTTCATCTTGGAATTTTTGTAAATAATTCCAAGATAGCCAAATTGTTTATTATTTAGTGCACTATAATAATATGTTGTTATATTTTAGATAAACTAATAGGTTTTTTTTTTTTTTTGAAGGGTTTGTTACAAAAAACGCAAAAATGAAAAATGTGCAAAGATACAGTATGATCACTGTAGGTAATCAAATAGTACATGTAAAATTTCAAAAAAATCACCATTGAATAGACAAGAAAAAGTTGTTTAGGAAAATTAGTCATATACAAATTTTTTTATTTTTATTTGATTGGGAAAAATAAAAATGTTACCACAGAAACAAAAAAGTTCAGTGAAAAATTGCATAACAATTTAAAAATAAGAGGTACGTATAATTTTTTTATAATTTGTTGCTACATGTACTATATTAGTACAATCTATTAGCTACAAGAAAATGTAAAATATATGAAAATATTCCAAAAAGTATAAAACTTATAGCACTATAAGTCAGCGTGCGCTAATTGTGTAAAAACACTAGAAAAAAGTACATATTGTAAACATTATAAAAAATATGAAATAATTTTTCTGAATTTTTAGAACAGTAACACTTGATAGAACACATATTTCTGAATAGAAATATAAAGAATTTATTACAGTAGTGCCATAAATAAGGGATTTCGCATTATATAATAACAAACTACATCATATTTTTTTCACGTAAATAAAATAAACAAGATTGCATAGAAATAATACATACTATTTTTTTTCTAAGATTATTATAAGTGTATTCGTTAAAATAGTAATTTATAACACTTACAGCGAATAAAACACACACCAAGAAAATCTGATGCCCAACAAGTAAAAATGGCTAGTTCCGACTGTGTTGGCGGACTCTGCTTCTTCTAGTAAAGTGAAAACTTGTCACGTGACCACTGCCAACCTACCTCACGAAATTAGCTCGAAGCGGCACTGATCAACTCAACAACTCTCTGTCTGTCTAGCTAATTTTGTTTTAGTTTTTATCTCTATAAATTATTCGCTAAACTTTTATCAACAGCATAAATTATGCCATACCTCGCTTTTGGGAAATCGTGTAAACAAGGGTATATAAAAACAATTTCTGTAAAATACCCAATGCAGCTAAGAGAATTAAATTTGTTTTGTTGGATAGAGTATTTCATTCTCTACAGACTGACATTTGGTATGCCTTATTCTGTCTTCTGATTACTCTTCAGTGACATATCAAACATCAGCAATTTTACTCCCTCCAGACCTCCGCCATGCGGGAATTGAGCGGGAGTTTCAAGTTGAACGTTCTAATTTTATTTCCTACGTTTATAAATTGGCATAAAAGAAATTATTTAAAATCTGATATGTATAGAACAGAACATTCTGCGTCAATTGGTACCAACTTTGTAGTGATTGCTTGATAATAAACATATGTTTAATTGATTTTAATGCAACAGCATAAATTATACCGTTCCTCACGATCTAGGGTTAGCAAACAACATTACAGTTACTTGTTGAGGAACAAATCAGCATGATGATTTTTAACTAGTTAAAAAAATTATACAATAAAACAATATATAAATATTGTGATAAAAATAATCTTTAAAGATGGGAAATAAAAATTTAAAAAATAAGATAAACAATAGAAAGCCCACAATCATAATATAAATTCACAATATCCCACAAGTAGGTGCTTTTAGAGAACTTAAACATTGCAACAATACAAGAAGTAAAGGTGTCGCCATGGTTGCGGTAGCATACATCATCACACCATTAGTTGTAGCATTCCCAAACTCCTCGTAGGTCCAGCATTTGGTGTAGGAGTGCTTTGAAGTCATGTCAGGACATTCAATAAATAAACATAAGAAAAAATGCATCATGCTTCCTGTCTAAAATAAGTTAGAGCAAGATTTTATTATATGACTGCAATATCATTCATGTTGCGAATGGCCATTCATCTATGAACTCCAAAGACTTTCAAACACATTTAATGTGAACTCAAGACTTGATAACAACACTTTTTTATGGGCTGACAACCTACGACATTATGGTCAGGATTATAATGGTACTACTCTTATACATTTCCGTATCTGTACTTTATTTTATTGTACATTACTGCACAATAATTCAATTTCATCTACTTCAGCTTCTATATCTATGATGAGCATTCAGTCAACTTCATCAAAAACAACTAACTTTTTAGGCCACATATATTCATATTAGTATTAATGAACACTGTTGTCCCTATTGGTGTTTTAATGAGATTTTGAATAGGTCATATTAAAAAAAAACTTTCCAATAATTAGATGTAGGATACGTACCACTCTGAGTGATTTTAGCAATAAGTGGACATCAACCATGTCTGCTAGGATAAGAAGTCGTGTGACAGCTGACAGCAAGTTACGTGCAGCACGTACCATGTTACCTCTTTTAAGCGAAGAGCAGGGATCATCAGCAAACTCCCGAGCAGCAATGCTCATAGCTTCACCTGGAATTATTTTACCTTGTGTAAAGAACAATACTCAGCACCTAAAATTAAGCATATACTATAAACTATGACATATATCTGGAAAAGAGTAGATCTTTCTTACTTTACCAGGCAAAGTTAGGACTAAGAATCTTTTATAACACTTATATTCCACTAAAGTCAGGACTGTTTCCATCAAATGTCTCAGAAGAACTATTTTTGATTAATAATGTGTTGTGCTTTCTTTTTATTGTGGTCATTTTCATTTATAAATGCAATACTATTGATGAATACAACAACTTGCTAAATATATAAATACATATATTTAACATCTCTACAGGTTACAATTATCTCTTTAAATTATCTTTAAACCCACCTGTTTTGCGAACTTCCTCGACAGCTGATAGCATTTCTTGCTTTATGTCTGGATTCTCGTAGGCAATCATTTCTCCCTTCTCTATGAAATTCTCTGTAGCTTTTTCAACAGCAGCTACAAGTACATGTGCTCTTTTAGAGCGTCCTTTCTTCTTCTTTGAAGGTCCTTTTGTATTAACCAATGTTGTGACCTTTAAAATATATGTACAAAATAATGATTAATGTCATTTAGAATTCACTAAAAATATTAGCCAAAACTGCTAAGAACTTGTAGTTATTTTATTGTTATTTTAACAAAACCATAATATTTGTAATTGTACTCAAATTGTAACAAATTTATAGTGTTTTGACAAAACTTGTTTTGTAAAACTATACATGGGTTTTAAAATGAAAATTAATTATATTTAAATGACTAGTGTAAATTTTTGGTAGTATAACAATTAAAATTTAATAGTTAACCAGTTAAAAAAGCATTAAAAAAAACTACTTCTTAATACAAACAACGATTATATAACATTCCTTACCTGAAGAACCAAAGGCTCCAGGGTTTTCTCTACTGACATTGTTCTTATTTCCAGATTTTTAGGATCCCATTTCAGAGTGATTGGTCCAAAATGCTCAGTCATCTTTGAAATATTCTTTAAACATAAACAATTTTTTTTATTAATGTTCACCTCTTATTATCTTTAATAGCTATTTAGTTAGTAGTGATGAACATATAAATAATATTATGAACGACTATAAAATAACGTTGTACTTTCCATTAACCAAATTCTAAAAACAGAATATTGTCGTTTTCTATTATTGTATATACACTTACTACAAATTAATTGTTTGTTCAATAATGCTACTGCACATTACTATGAAGTCTTGTGGACTCTTGCCTGACTGATTGTGTGTGTCTAAGTATATTTCAGGAAGGTATTCAACAGAATAAATAACCATAACTTATTGTGAAGGAAGTGATTATCGGTATTGATATTTCAATATTGCAGCAACACTACCAAAGCAAACTGCACTGGGGGCATAGACCATTAGGAGCAGAGAACCATTTTCAAAGGACTAATGAAGAGCTTATTAAACCTATTAGTATAACCAATAAATCACGTAACTATACTCCTAAAACATATTCCGAACAACAAACAAGCATGTTGTATGAGTCCTAGACTGATTGACCTATAGAAAAGCCTTCATGAAAATGATAATTTAGACCAATTGTGACAAGAGAGTGGAGCTTGCTGCTCGGATAGCCTTCGCTTTACTTGTAGAGAATAACCATTTGGAAAAAAAATTTAGGGACAAGAAGCCTGTTGCACCTTACTCGAAACTAAAACTGAGAAAATTTGAACAAAAATGAAGACCAATTGATAATAAAAAAAACCCTTTTTACTGTAGCAAAACCAAGAAAATGTGTTATTACAGTTGGAGAGGGAAATACAGTCACGTCAGCTGCAAGAACGAAGACAATGACAAAAGACTGCACTTCAAAATTGATGACCAAACAAAATAAATTTATAAACAAGATATAACAATGAAAATGTTTCAAAATGAATTTTCTATAGTTAAAGATAAAAACTATCAAATTAAGAGTGTACTCAAGTACTCTGAAACATAAACAGACATCTCGGATCCACCAATAAACTTCATTATATCTTCTTCCCCAACCAATCCAACAAAAACATGGAAGAAAAACATTGAAAATCAGATGACGTTCATACAAGACCAATTGCACAATCAGTGTAAGGGAAACCAGCAAACACCAAATCAGTGGGACTTGAACCCAAAGTAACTCTAAGAGACAAGAAAATAATAAAAATAAATTTAGTATGTCACTAAAAATGGCGAAAAAAGAGTCAGATTATTATAATGTATTCAGTTACCTAAGTGATAACGAAATTGTATCCCCTACACCTGTATCTCAAAAAAAAAAAAAAAAAAAAAAAAAAAAAAAAAAAAAAAAAAAAAAAAGTTACTACAAAAGGTTAAAAAGAAAAAACCCATGCCCAATGACCTCAATAATAATATACTTCAGGTTTCCAAAGAAACATCATCTTACTTGTATCTGGAAAACATTCCAACTATCTTCAAAAATATATACCTGTTCCAGGCCATGGAGATACTGTCAAAGGTCAACTTCCTCTTTTAGGACCATGAACCAAAACAAAGAATCATCTATAGTATACAAAGATTTTCCATCTTCACCTCAAATCTCAATTGAAAAAAATCAACAAAGTTTCAAATAATGACCAAACCTCTTTCCACCTGTTACATGCCTGCAATATTCGATGTATTAGTAACAAGATTAATGAAATCAACAGGTTATCAGAAAAAAGATGGCAGTCAACTTTTTGGAATCATGGAACATTGGTGTGAGCAAGAGGAGCTGCTATACTCTCCAGCTAACTTCAAACTTGTCCTTTTTCATTCGAGAAGCTTGGGATCACATGGAGGATCAGCAACTTTTGCTCGAGATAATGTTCAATCTCAGCTGCTTCAACTCATTACCAAATCAGCTAATTTTAATTTTGAGGTTTGTGCGGCAACTCTCCCTCTGACGAAGACCATAGTTTGTTGTATCAACCCACATTATATGATAGAAACTTTGACATTTTTATAGAAAACTGACAGAACTATTTAATGAACTCACAAGAATACAATAGTCATAACAGGTGATTTTAATATACATCTGGAGGAAATCTTAACAATAAGCAGCTAAAAAATAACAAATATTCTGTAACTTGATTGAATCCTTTGGTTTAAAATTTACACTTCATGATTACACACGTACAAGTGATAATATCAAGCCTTATTATCCATTGTGACCTGCGTTCACAAAATGTATATAGTTTACATAAAGTACTTAGACAAGTATCCTTGCTGGAATTTATTGGTATAAAAAATGGTGATCATGCTGCAACTAAATTTGTTAATTGTTCCTGGAAAACAAAGAGATTAATAAATAAGAACAGGAGAAATAGTTGGTTTCACGAAGGTATTTATGAACTTATGAATCATGACATACACGATTGGAATAATGAAATGGGGGATCATCACGTAATGACTTAAAAATTCAGCAAGAGCAGTTTACAAAAATGCAACTGATGAAGCGAAAAAGACCTTCTTAAGTAACAGGATAGTAACTTCAGACAATGTTGCTATGACTTCCTGCAAGTAGTCAGAGAGGAACTAGGGTACGTGCTGTCAGTAAACCAGTATCTGCAGAATTTATGCCAGACTCTAATTGTTTCAATAAATCAGTTGCAGAGGTTTTTTAAACAAATACTATACCATCTTCACCCACCTAACCTTACTAGTACAATGTTATTGACCCACCTATACAAGTACGAAGTACAGAAGTGCGATGTTATTGACCCCCATGCCCACCAATAAATGTACGGAAGTATTGACCCACCAACCAACCTCTATTGTACGATAGTATTGGTACAATAGAGTTGGTACAACCTATATTGGTACCATATAGGTTCGGTGGTATTGACCCACCCATATATAAATATACAGTGGTAATTTACAACACAATCACCCACATACACATACATAATTCACCCACCTGCCCACCCATAACCAACCATTTTCTGGTTGCGTTACCTCAACAAACCCAAAGCTTCATTTTACAAGGCAATTCGGTAGAAGAGGTATTAATATCAAGAACCTTAATAATTCTAAAGCCAATAACTATCTTGGCTTTACATCAACTACTTTAAAAGCCATAGGAGGTTCACCAAACATATAACCTATGTAATAAATCTCTGTATAAAGAATGGTAAATTTCCATCAATCCTGAAAACTACAAAAATTACTCCAATTCCTAAAAAAAAGGTAAATTGAAATCGTACAGTGACTTCCGTCCAATATGCATTCTTCCTACATTAGCTAAGGTAATGGAATATATTCTTTTCAACCTAGTAAATACTAACTTTGAACAATGACAAACTACTAACTAAATATCAAAATGGTTTTAGGAAGGGTATCTTCTGCAGCAACTGATCTGATACAAGACATATTGAAGGGAATTGAAAGTCATCTAGGAGTGTCACTAAACCTATTTGATCCCTCAAAGGCTTTTGATTTAGTTCCTCTCCCTAAGCTCTAAGTGTGCTTCTCTCTAAGCTGGAGTGTTACTGGTTTTATACAAGCTTCCTTTGCTTTTATTTAAGATATCTAGAGGGATGGTCACAAATTTTCGAATATGAGGCCACCATTTCCAACCCAGAGAAAATAACAACAGGCATAAAACAGAGATCTTTTTTTAATATACTGGGGTTTACATTTTTTTAACCTTACTGGGGTTCACTATTGATTCAAAATTAACTTGGGCTAATCATGTTTACAACCTATATGAAAAATTATCCAGAGTTAATTATTTGCTGTGGAAACTTAAGGATCTTATTTTAGTTGATTTCTTAAGGACAGCTTACTTTGGTCTATTTAAATCCCACATTTCTTATTCATTATTGTTCATTCATGTTTAAGCATTCATTCATAGACATATACAGTACTGTATAGGCAAATATGAGGAATGAATGAATGTGATAAGTGTAGATGAACAAGTGTAGTCTTTATTACTATATAAGTTTAACTGTTTAGAGTAATTTTTAAAGTAAAGTTTAACTGAAAGAGCCATTTAATAATTAATAAATGCCCAAAAGCCAGAGCAACTAAACGGCCTACAGCCTAAGGTGGAAGCCGAACCACCTAGTATTGGTGTGATGTTTTGCTAATTGACAAGCCTGATAATCAGTTACCTTCCTGCACAATATCCGGACACTGACTACCACCCAACAACTTGCACTGCCTATTTTCCTTAGACTATTTACATCTGTAGTACAATAAACTTACTCAGACAGAGTAAGCGGGTGAATCAGCACAGTAGGACACATTTATTACTACAGTAAATACTAAATAGGAAACTGCTAAATATTACTGGATAAATCTTCCAGTCTAGGCCAGATTCAAACCAGCGCTATCTCTAACCCAGGCTCAAAGTCTCAGTCCTGACACCTTGGACTGCTCAGCCCATGATTATTTATGGGTGATTGATGATGGTAACGAAGTTTTGCATTACGTATTTATTGATATGTTTAATTCCTTAGTCTTTATAGGCTGACCAATCTTCAGGACATTGAGCACCATCTTCTGTCTGGCCTTGCGGACGGAATGTGCTCATTGATCAAGGGAGCTGGTATTTTTACAAAATATTAAATAAGAAAATTAAACTGATTAACATGTCATCAACATCTGAAAGTAGAAAGTAGGTCTTGCCAAGGAAGTGGCATGGTATCTAATAACACAAAATCATGTTTCATAGCTTTAAAATCTCTGAATAGAATAACTCAGAAATAAAAATGGACTCAATGTCCCCCATCACAGATTATCAAAGACATACTCATCACATCAGGTCAATTTTATTAACTTTTTCAATAAACTACAGAAGTCTGCTTCGACTACTTACATAATTTATTTCAAAACAAAATTATATAAATGGCTTAACAATCGCCCGTTTATTCAATACAAGAGTTCCTAGATTCTGAGATTGGAATTGAATTCATTTTTCATTAGGTTATGCTTACCAAAAATTCTATGAATGTTTTTATTCAATTGATGGTTTTTACAAATAATTCTTCATCAGATCTTATGTTTTATTAGGTTTAATAAGACTATTTTCTTATTTAGATAGGTAAAGTTATTCTTTTTAATAAATAGGAATCTCATTTTAACATTTTTTGTTCATTCTGCCAAATAATTATGTCTATATTTGAGAGTAGTTTAAGAATATAGCTTTGAGTATTTTTTAGAGCTTTTTGTTTAGGTTTATATCAGTTACTTCACAAGATAACAACCAACACTGCAGACTTTCCTTAATATATAATGGGAGTCAGGTAAACCATGTTTAAAGCATCACAGCTGTTGACCTTGTTGACAGCCCAGTTTCTCGACTCTTGGAAATACTTCACTAAATGACCGAGAGCCAGTTTATTGGCTTTCGAATGTATAGTCGAAAACGGCCATAAGCTGAAAGACTGGCTCTGTTTTTGCTTTACTACTGTGCACTTATCTTTCCGTCTAATGAATCAGTTATAACTCCAATTGAAAGCTAACATATTGTTATATATATATAACATATATATATAACAATATATAACATATATATATAACAATATATATATATAACAATATGTTAGCTTTCAATTGGAGTTATAACTGATTCATTAGACGGAAAGATAAGTGCACAGTAGTAAAGCAAAAACAGAGCCAGTCTTTCAGCTTATGGCCGTTTTCGACTATACATTCGAAAGCCAATAAACTGGCTCTCGGTCATTTAGTGAAGTATTTCCAAGAGTCGAGAAACTGGGCTGTCAACAAGGTCAACAGCTGTGATGCTTTAAACATGGTTTACCTTTTTACCTATATATAAGTTGAACTCAGATAGTAACAATGGCTACACTTGTTCATCTACACTGATCACACTCGTTCACCTCTCATATTCGCCCATATCACTACAATCCGCGTCTTAGAAATGAATAATGAAAATAAAATATAAAAATGAATAATGAATATTTTTGTTTTTGTCTGAGTGTACAATACAATAGCAATCAGTGTGGCTGTGGTGCCAGCTGATGACAGCAGACAATTGGTTAAACAGCTGAATAAACACAATCCAAGTGGTTTGTGTTTATTCAGCTGTTTAGTGTGTTTATTATATTTATATTGTGTGTTTATATTGTTATGATGTAAATGTACTGTTGTGTTATCATATCAGTGTTTAAACAATATCAACATGGACAAGAAACGACATAATCTCCTGTACATGAAAAAATTTTGTTTACGGCAAGTATAAAAAACAATATGTGCACAGTTTTCACTATAATTTGTAAATGGTTATTTTTCAACATAGGAGTTTGAAATAACTTGTTTTATATCACTAATAGGTGTAGCATTAGATTACTTCTACATTTGACAAGCAAATAATTTTTTGTGCCTTCCAGATAAAACATAAATGATCAATTTTATATTTTTTTATGTTTTGTACCTATGTATCTTTCTTAAATAAAAAAATAACAAGTTAGTTTTGGAACAATAGCATACTGTAGAGTACTTATCTAGGGAAAAAACCAAACAAAACAGATGGAATTATAACAATAAATAGCTGCATTAAAAAATATAATGTGATCCGGTGTAAAAAGTGCTATTGGCCTGGCCTTTTAAGATTTGGATTGGCTGAAATTGCCTGGCCCTTAAGGGTATCACTTTCCAATGTTCACCTGGCCTTCAAAGGGTCAACACTGATATTCACACTTACGCATCTAGAGACCGGAAAACTAGTATCCTATGCTAGGCAGCACATGATTGTCACAGCTAGTTTTTTAGCCTTGCGTAGAATCCTGAAGCATGGCATAAAGCACACTGATTATAAATGCAAAAAAAACAGCAAAATATAAATTTTTACCAGTATACATTGTCTGGTGGGATGTGGGATGGTTTCTGACTCTTGGGATAGGCTAGGTAGGTGAAAAGTGTATTTTAGAGGTCAACATATTATTGGTTGAACTGCAAAGCCAGTTAAGGTTTTATGTTTTATGTTCAGCATATAGGTCCCCAACAGGAACAAATTCAAGTTAAGACTTTGGAAAACAAAGTTTCTGTTTTTTTATTATTTATATGTATATATATATATATATATATATATATATATATATATAAACCAAGTTATGCCCAGAACAGACCTAGGCCTATTTCCCATGTACATCTAAGCTCAATCACAGTAATTTTGTGGGAAAAATGTATAATGTACTTTTTAAGAAGCCTGTGTAAAAAGAGCTCAGTTAACTTGTTTTTGTTGATCAGGAATATGGTTCAAACATTGTTGTACTATCTACAAATACACAACTAATACTACACTATAGGCTAAGCTAAATTATTTTTATAGATAATGGCAGTAAACAAACACTAACATAATTACTCACAATAAATGTACGATATACACGTCACCACTGTTTTAATCTCAATCTCCACCCCAGACCCAAAAGACAAAAATGTCA
This sequence comes from Stictocephala bisonia, assembly GCA_035578905.1. Classification (NCBI taxonomy): domain Eukaryota; kingdom Metazoa; phylum Arthropoda; class Insecta; order Hemiptera; family Membracidae; genus Stictocephala; species Stictocephala bisonia. The sequence continues at coordinate 115,974 of JAQJVL010000232.1, forward strand.
AAATTTGACAGAAGTAATGACCTAAGTCACGCCTCTTAGTCACTGGATTAGTCACCAACTTCTACTATCAAGATTCAAGAATAAGAAGACTCATCAAAACCAAAACACCTTCAAGTTCTGAGAACTAGAGCTGCCAATCGTATTTCTACAGCTGGTTATACACGTAAGAAATCCCTCAATTCCCATACTGGAACCATTTATTTACTCATTTTCTAGAGAGTTACACAAATTTTAAAAATTAGATTGCATATATTTATTTTTATATCAAGATAACTGTAAATACCTAGTACTAATTATGAAGTACTTTACAATATAACCAGAGCATACTATATTACATTTACTACAAGTAATACCATAGACCTTCTACTATATCTTCTATTATTTATAATTATTATAGTTTAGGTATAATAGAAGGTCTATGGTAATACAAACTTGCATAATTAATAGTACATTAATGATTAATTTATTGCAATACAAATAATGAATAGTAGTACCACAGTCTATAAAGCCCAGCTTTATACGCTGAAGGCTATCAGTTTGACCCTAATCAGTCAAATTTTGAATGAGATCATGGACCGATATGCCTCTTGACGATTCATTCAAAACCTTTGAAAAATTATTTTTGAAACAATTTCGTCCAGTAATAACTGAACCTGAACGCAATTTGGTCCCAAGCCATCAATTTGGTCTCAGGTGAATTGGACAATAGAAAACAGGTACACAGAGTCAAGGTATGCTATTACTAGAGGCGTATAGCTGTGCTCGTGACTTTTGTTTGTTTATATTTGTAGTTGTACTATAGTGCAGCCGTTATAACTTTACCTCTGAGGTTTGCAGGCTAAACTGGGAAATCGACATAAGCAACGTCACATCCAGACCGCCACAGCCCTCTAAATTTTACACCCGGACATTTATCTAAATTTATCTAGCCTTGGGACAGGAAGGAGCCAAGCGTTTAGATATACAATGTTGCGATGTTGTTTCCCTCAGAGGTAAAGTTATAACGGGTGGATTATAACCATGTACTATACTGAGACTGATCCACTAAGTAAAAATATATCACTCTATACCAATAAAGGTGAGTGAATCGTAATTGTTATCTGAGCTAAGAGTAAAATTCTTTAGACAATATTACTTCTTTCAGTTCATTTTTCATTCATTTCATTTCATTTTTTAAACAATTACAAATTTTTTACAAAAATTAGTCTTCCTTCCTGTATTTTCTAATATATCTTTTGAGACAATTTAATTCATCAATCAACTCTTATTATCTAACAATAAAATCATCTCTGCTGTACTGTTAACCCTTTTACCGCCAAGGGCCTATATATAGGCTCTAATAAGTTGGGCAGTCGACCGCCAAGGGCCTATATATAGGCCCTGGGAGTAGTGAAGCTCGACCGCCAAGAGCCTATATATAGGCCCTGGGAGTAGTGACGCTCGACCGCCAAGAGCCTATATATAGGCCCTCTGCATTTTTGTTGTTTATACAATGAATTATTTAATTTTTCCAGCATAAATATATATCACTATATTCAGAACAATATTTACAACAAGAATATAATCTACTTTAGTTGAATACAATACTTTTGCATAGTAAACACAAAATATGTGAAAAACGTCAATTATTTTTGTCAGTGCCCAGCTGATTGAATGTTGAAGAAATCAGTTTCTGTCTGTTGTGTTCCTGAGATTGGTGTTTTTAGGTTATGATACAAGTATGTATAGTTTATTCAATCGTGTTTATATGAATTTTATTATTATGTAAGTGTATTTTTGTTTTATATTTATACTAGTACAGTGCCAAAATGTGTGATAAGTGACGTTCACCAGTAAGTGAAGGAACACTGATAAACAATATTATTCAATCAGGGACAAACATTGTAATTGATGATAATGTTTATGATAGTATGGATGATTCTAGTTCGTCTAGTATGTTATGTATCAACGCCTATAGGCTTTTCTATTCCTAATTCTGATTAAAATGAGTTGTTGTACTATTTTAGTCATATATTTATAAAAAAACAATTCTTAATTTTAAAAAATGAAAACTTACTCAATTGTTCTCTATTAAATTTCAAACCAAATTATATATACAAAGAATTTTAAAATGACATTTTTATTTTTCTTATTAACTTTAAAATTAAAAAAATTTTCTAAACTTTATTTTGCATTTTATTTTTGCTCCTACGAAAACGTTATATGTTAGTAATAGACTAGTAAGTCATATCACATTAAAGATAATTTCTTAATGAATAAAATGGTGAAAACAGAATTCTTCTATCTTTCAAATTGATGTAACCACAATCGTTTTTGTGAACGGTTGTAAAAAGCGGCAAAATGCTCTGGCGGCCGAGCGACACGCTATGATCCTAGCGTCTGGCGGCTGAGTGACACATTGACCCTCACCTACTATGGCGGTTGAGCGCTCGACCGGCAATAATTGTATGGCGGTAAAAGGGTTAATGTATTTTGGGAATGCTTTGAACTTTAACTTAGTGTCTTGTCCAGTTTTCTCCGGTCGGAGCGACGGTCGCGTGAGAGCACCCATATAGGAAGGGTCATAGTTTAAATATGTTGATGTAGGATTATCTGTATCACTCACTATATACCGGTAGGTAATATAGTGGGCTTGGAAGCGGGGGGTCTAGGCTAGGCTATTTCGTTAGTTTAATGTAATCTATTTTATATGGGCACAAATTATTAATTTTATATTCACTGTTTACAGCTGATAACGTACAAATCAAGTGATATGACTGCAATCCTTTTGTAGATAATACTGCAATCTTGGCTTTATATTAAAGTTCATATAAGACTTCATTAATCTTACAAGGTGCTTTGAAATCGATATATATATTATGATTGGTTCAAACGATGCAGACAATTTGGAAGAAAATCCAGACTCACTACAGAAAGTAAACAACTAAAATTTTACAACATTGTCTTGAATGGACATAATGGCATTCAGTCGTTGGGCAGAGCATGAACCTCTAATTTGCAAATTATTCAACGATTTCAGTACTAAGTGCTGTGAACGATACTGCAAGCCCCGTGGTATGTCTTGTATGTATGAAGTCTTTCACAGAGATACAATAATTCTTTATGTGAAAGAAGAAATCAATCCGTTTAGCTCATGTTACTTAAAAAATCGTGAGCGCATCAAAACTATCTTGCTATGACTATGCTACATACTGTTCACATTTTGGTTGTTTGAACAGATGATTCAGATATGAGATGCTGTCTTCATACGCTCCATGGCGACAATGATGTATGATGTAGCAGAGCAGACTGAGTGTGACCACATCAGATCGGTAGTCACCAGGGTAGGACCTCCACAGAGAGTGTGCCATTGACCTAATGTTCTTCTGAATAACCCTACATAATTAACTGTCACTTAATTTCACTTTGTATATACATATGCATTTTTCAATAGTTCTTTCCTTGGTACATTAGCATTTTTAATATACTGATACACCCTGCTTCATGCCATTGTATTTCTCTTCTAGGTGCATGATAAACTGTGAAGTGTCAAATATCAGAGCTAGAGGCGCCGGCACTAATTTACAGATTGTATATACTAAATAAAAGTAAACAAAAATATATGTTTGGAAGAATAAGTGGGTTGTTTGTGTATGTTTGTTGTGTACAACCTTAGCTCAGCCATTTCTTGTAAAAAAGGCATCTTTTTCACTCTACAAGCAATGAAAATAAAAAATGCAATTATAAAAATGTTTTCATTATATCAACAACACAAATATGTAATTCACTTTTTCATAGATATTTTGGTTTATCTTCAGGCAACTTCAAAGCTCAATGGACAATACTTTTGAATCTAATAGTACTCCCTCCTCAGGATACATTTTTACTCATAAGTTTACCCTACTTATAAAAGCAGATTGTTATAGAAGCAAGTGCATTTTAGTAGAGGACAATCTTTACATAAAAGTAAACAGGCTTAAGCTCAGAATTTCTGTTAACACATGAGTAACCCTGTTATGCAATTTCATTTTTTATAGATCCTGTAGAAGGCATTAATGGCACAGTGCTGTAACCCAGCAATCCACCTACTCAGGGACAAAGTGTTGTGGAGATGTAGGCAATAGGTTCTATACCTGGTCCTCTTAATACTAACATGGCATCCGCTGAGTGGTTTTCATCGGATGTGGACACTACTGGAGAAGTCTGGAGTGTCTGTGTTGGGTGGTAGTTAGAGTCCGGATGTTGTGTAGGGAAGAGAACTGTGTATCAGGCTTGTAATTTATCTGAAAATCAGACCAATACTCCATGGTCCGGATTCCATGTAAAGCTGTAGGTTTCTTAGTTGCCCTGGCAATTGGGTTCTTAATAAATGGCTCTTTCTAAGGAACAATGACTACACTCTTCATATTCATTCGCTCCTCATATTCGCTATAACTCTATGATCGGCGTGTTAATGATAAATGATGAATAACAATAATAATGAATACTATTTTAGGTTAGGTTAAAGGGCACTAGGCCAGGAATTAGTATATTGGAGAGATAGACATCAGCAAACTTACCTTAGAAGACAAGTTTGCTGATGTCCTTCTAAGGTACGTCAGCAACTTCTAAGGTAAGTTTGCTGATGTCCTATCTCTCCAATATACTGAATAAAACTATTGCATTTAATTTCAAGATTTATTAGTGAATTATTATAGGTAATGGTAAAGAAGAGAATTCAAATCGTAACATTAAAAGATGCAACAACGTGTTTCACTGCACCATTTTACGCATGGTATGGGTCTTAAGTGCCTAGGAATACCTTTGATTAGCAATTAATAATAAGCCAGTTTTAATTTTACATGTGCTGTTGTTAAAAATGAGTAATAAGATAATGGTTGCAGATTTATTACATATTAACTTATTTAAAACAGTTTTTCTGCGCATTATATTAAAAAAAGTAATATTTGTTGTGAAATGTTAACATTGGGATATCTGATTACAGTTTTTGTTCAACATTCCTTTTTTTCAATATTTTGGGTTATGTCCCCAATCTTCCATGGCTCCGCTCCACTTTGAGGATTTCGGTTATGTTATCTACTTCACTGGATGCACTACATTTTCTGGCTTAAATAACATCTTTTTCCATAGGTATTAAAACCAAACATAGTCTCTCCTTGGATTATAAATTTCTGGAATGAAACTATGCAATAACAACAACGAGCATTGTTATAAGACCTAAGATTTATATGGTAATGACTAGGATCTTAGTACCAATGGGGGGCTTCATGGACTTATAAGATATGAAGAAAGTTCCAGGGGGTGTGGGAGGTAAGAAATATAAATCCTACAAGATTTTAGGGGGCTCCAGGTTAACCCACAGACATTTTTTTTTTTTTAAGTTTAGACAGAAAATAGCTTTATTGAAGGCTTTCCAAATCATGTATTTATGAAATAGATGTTTTTATATTTGCTCCTAAATCAGAACAACACATGTATTTTTATAATAACTGCAGTTTTCATTTAGTATGGAAAGATTACTATTGCTCCTTTATTGTAGCATCTGTGTCTATAGCACAGGTTCACTTCCTTTAATGATCCTATTTCAAAATTATATTTTTTCACTCATAATAATTTCTAGTATTTATTATTATAAAGTGATTGGGTCTTACTTCCCTGATATTAAACATGAAACAGTAATTACAATTTGACAATCGTAAGCCTTGTTTATTAACGTATAAAGTATTTCAAAGTAAAAACTTAACAAAAACATACTTTTACTAATTTTTTAAGACTATTGAACGAACAAAACATACTACATATTCTAATAAATTTAAAGGCACACCATGGACACATTGGTTTACTTAAGGCTGTAGTAAGATTGTAAGCACATCTTCACAACTGCCTGTGGGCATGGTGGTAATGCAGCAAGAAATACAGATAGCCAGTGAACGGTAGATTGTTTTGTGCCACCATCAAAGAGAGATTTAAGGTGCCCTGGAGCAGCTTGGCTGCAAGGCTTCTTTCCTCCCATTAAAAATTCAAGAGTGTGTTAGAAATATGATGGTTGGTTAAAAATAATAAGGAAAAGGAAATAAACCTCCACATTTCTGTAGAAGGGTCAAAGATTGCTTTTTACTGTTTATAGGTTAAAACAAAACTCTACAAACTAAGTAAAGTTACCTCTGTAGATAACATTCATTATATTTTTGATTCAATGGAGATAAAAGATAAAAGTAAAACCAATACAAAAAATTTTCATTTATTTTATTATTTTCATATTTCATATATAATAATTATTATATATCTTGTTGAGATTGTTAAAGCAAATATTTTATAGGTAAATTATTTTGAATTATCAAATTTGTTTTAAAACAGTCTAAAAATATAACATAACATAAGGTGTGAGTTTTTTGTTATATAAAATAGTGAAAAAGGTATCTACAGCAAACATATTAGCTTGAAACTTGTCTAATGATCAAATTTGATTAAAAAGTTTGTTTATGAAACTTGTACACAATTCTAAAAATAAATATAGTTTATAATAAATAACAATACAGTATTGTGTAGACTGTAATATCAAAAATTCATTGTAAAACTGAGGCTAATATCACTTCATTAAGGTTAGAGATCAATGACATGCAGTTTCATACTTATTTTGGATCTGTGAACAGTATCGTAATTAATAAAATAATTCTATACAAATTTCAGTGTAAATCAACATAAGCTGGCACCTTGGCCAATCGGGGATGTAGGTTTAGATTGTATTGCTCATTCAAGTTCTGGTTTAAAGTAAATACATCAATTTTGTTGCTTTTGTTGGATATTTAAGCATCATCAATGCTTAAGTGGAAACGATTCCATGTGTTGAATTAATTTCCCTAATATCTTCAAAATTTAAATTTTTCTTGTTCTATCAGCTATGCAGTTTTTACTTTGTTTTTAGAATATTTTACTTTACCAGAATGAAAAGCTTGTTTTCACTACTTAAAGCCATGGGCGGAGTTATGGGGAGGGGACATGATGGGGCAATGCCCCCCCAACTTTCGTGTGAAATTTAATTATTATTTGTAAGGAATATAATTTTATATAAAAGTTACTAAATGAACGATGAACTTAAATGAATGTTGACTCTATGTATACTAATAATAATAAATTAGAATGCCATTAATCCAAAATGAAGATCAGTGAGAGTATTAGCATCCCACTTATACAGTACAATTACGTGTTGACTTCGACTACCTACGATCTACAAATTGGTGCGGCTGACTGAATCGAGTCGTGTTTAGCGCGGCCGGCGGTCTGCCCAGCCCAGTCAGTCAGCAGTTGTCAGCTAGTGTTCATGTTCTGTTCCCGCTTTCGTGCTTCATGTATTAAAATAAGTGTTTTTGTTTGTGTTATTTAAGATGAGATGAGTGGTGTTTCTATATTAATTAATTACAGTATTATCATTTTTCTGTTTTGTTTATCTATGGAATCTACAGTTTAAACAAAATGAGTAAAAAAACAACAGACATTAGAACTTTTTTTAAATAAATGAACCAGTGACCGTGTCTAAGACCGATGAAGAAGCGAAATCTGAGTGTTTAATAAAAGCTTCCCCAGGCTGTTCAAAGTCTTGCCATGACGTAAGTAAAGAAACTGATTCAGTTACTTCTTCTTATGATGAAGAGCCTACTCAAAAAAATTGGACCTTGGTAATATAGAGACGGGTCCATCGCGCCCAATTTTGACTACATATCCACTTTCAGACATTAAAATTCAAAACCAGCATTTACACCATTTTATTTTAAGAAATTTTAATGGCTAGAATACAGTATAAAGTAAGATGCTGTATTCTGTTACGCTTGCAGGATATTTTCTTCTAACAATAAAGAAGTATTTGTAACTGAAAAAGGCATAAGTAACTAGAAAAAGATAGGGGAAAAATTAGAAAAGCATGCGTCCAGTGAAAGTCACTTATTTTCCATGGCGAAGTGGCATAACTATAGAAAGCCAAAGGATACAATTGCTTCGGAAATATCATCATCTCATAAAGAAGCTTATTTCTGAAAATCGTGAATATTTTAAGCAAATGTTGGACCTTTTATTATTTTTTGCCAAACAAGGAATGCCTTTTCGTGGACACAATGAAAATTAACGTCAGGCAACAATGGAAATTATTTAGAGTTATGTGAATTATACTCAAAATATGATGCTAAATTCAAAGGAAAATATGAACGATACACAATGCCACTGTACGTGTATGGGCGGACGGGTGGGTCAATACTACTGTACGTGTATGTGCGGGCGGGTGGGTCAATACCAAAGTAAGAAGTCAACTAGAGGGTACTTGTTCGAGAGGTCACCGCTGAGACTCACCCGGAATATATGAACGAACCAAAAATATTTCTCCACTACCCTATATCGTAAAATTTCTACCTCCCCACTTTACATTGGTTATAGCCCTATATAAGTTCTTAAAGTATAAGAATAACTCATTAATATCATCATTTGTTTTTTGTCTTATTCAATCAATAAAAAAATGTAATTTAACAAGTTCTTAAAGTATGAGAATAACTCATTAATATCATCGTTTGTTTTTTTGTCTTATTCAATCAATAAAAAAATGTAATTTAACAAGTCATGACTTTCAAAACAAAATTTTCGAAATTGTTACTGAAGAGGTTTTAAGTACAATAGTGAATGAAATAAACGAATCTAGATTTATGCCTTAATGGTCGATGAAGCAAAGTCACACAGAGTTCAACAATTGTGTATTTGTATAAGATATTTGTTTGAATCAGAAATTAAAGAAAGATTGCTAACAATGAAGGATGTTTCTCTAGATCGTAGTGCTGAGTCCTTAGCAAACATTATTTTGAACTACCTTAAGGAAGTAGGTATAACTGCTACTTTAATAGTCAATCACATGATGGCGCGAGTGTAATGTCCGGAGTAAAGAATGGGCTACAGAAAATCATCAGGGATACCCATTCTCTCGCCATGTATGTGCACTGTTTAGCACATAAGGTTAATTTGGTTTTTGTAAACTCTTGTGAAAGCAATAACTACAGTTGTTTCTTCTTTAATGTGATGCAGTCACTATATGAGTTTTTTTCTAACCCTGATATGCATGGGGAATAAAAAATACTGCAAGAGGAGCTACAGATCAAAGTCCCAGGCCCACATGAGATCCACAAATTAAGTGATGCTAGGTGGTCGTGTAAGGCTACTGCTGTCCAATCTGTTAACAGAAATTTTGATATAATTCGTGCCGTCCTCAAAAAGATTGCTAATGATCTAAGGAATTCGAAGTCTCCTTAGTCCAAAGGATTACTGGCTTCAATTACATCCATGGACTTTGTAGTATGTTTAATATTTTTATTGGAGTGTTTAACTGATATAAATATCCTCAGCAAAGCGCTTCAGAAGGAGGACTCTTGCATAGCAAGATGTGCGAAAGCAGCAGGAGCAATTATCATGAAGTTCGAGTCAAAAAGAAGTGAAAACGCCTGGGAGAAAAAGTGGAATGAAGTAATGGAGTTTTCAAGGATTCACGAACTTCATTTATTCCCTGAAAATATTTGCATCACAACACAATCCAATGAGATTACCAGAACATCTCGTTCCTTAGAAAAAGAAAGTCATTCGACTTCAAGATCACATATTGCGCCCAAACGTCGACGAGTTATTTAAAAAACTCTTAATGAATATTTTGTCATGTCTATTTTTGGACGGTCAAGAGGAATCGATACAGAGAGTTTGAGTGATAACAGTGAAGTGAACAGCAAGGTACAGTAGCGTTGTGACCTTTATTACCTATTCCTTGATATTTTGATCAGTGAACTCAAAAGAAGGTTTGCCGGTGAAGCAATGGAAGTAGCAAATGCGAGTGAAGAGTTCCTTTGCTTCAATGTAGAGAAATCTGAATCGCTTATACAGAAATATCCAGTGCCCGGATTGAACCAAACTATGCTCATATCAGAAATGAGCATCCTACAGTGCGTTCTCGAATCAGATGGTATCAACCCGAAAGAAATACCGCTATATTATCAGAACTGGTTTTAATTCAAGATGATATTTATCCCAATTTCAAGCTGCTTTTTAGATTTGTCTTACCCTTCCATCTAATAGTGCTACTTGTGAACGATCGTTCTCGACAGTGAGAAGAATTAATCAATGGCTTAGGTCATCCATGGGCCAAGACCGTTTCTCCAATTTGGCTGTAATTTATTCAGAATCTGATTTAGTAAAAAGCCTCAACTTGGATAATCTAACGGATAAATATGCAAAAAAAGGTAATAGAAAATTGCCTCTTATTTAATTATTAATAAAGGAATGCTAATATTGTAGTGCTAATGTGTTAATATAAGGGTTACATTGCTTGACAATAGGAGACCGTTTTATTGTAGAAAGTAAATATGTATATACCTGGTTTATATTGCTATACAACCAATATTATGTTTTGTTTGATAAAAATAAACATCAATTTCATGTTCTGAGTTTAAGTATTTTTCATTCAAAAAAGGCACCTAAATGTCATTTTTTTAAGCTGCAATTTTTAAAAATGTCCCCCAGACCCCCCGGAAAAAAGTAGGATACAGGAATTTTAATACATGGTAAACTTGTTACTTGTGCCCCCCCCCCCCCCCCAACGTACAAGGTCTAACTCCGCCCATGCTTAAGACTTTGTTAAAAATCAATTTGTAAGGTTAAACATAATTATGGAATTTTGGATTTGTTGAGGATTTATAAATTCTATGAAGTTCCTCTTTTTTATACTTCATGTTATATTGTTGTTAGTTACCCAACCTTTACTAATAAAATTGCAATTTTGGTTTTGTTTATTCACAAGCAAAGTGAATGCAGTAGTGAAATAATTTATAAAAATGTTTAGAACATTTTACATAACTCATTTGGGTTAGAGGTTTGTGCATCATACAAACACTCCCACTTTTGAGCTTCTAACAATGTAAAAATTTTGATAGTCATTAAAAAAACTATGTTTTACATTGGTAATAAACTGTAGTTGAACAGCTGATAAGTATGGTCAGAGAGATCAATATATACCACATCTGTGACACAATTCTCTAAACCGAAGTTACAAAAAAAAATTATCTATGCATGTTTTTGTTGACCCAGAGATTCTAGTTTGTTTTTAAACATTTAAACTATAAGACCTCAACTTCATTGTACCACCCTTCAAAAAATTACAGTTGAAGTCAATAGCAATAATTATTTTATGTTTAACAGGTTAAAGTTGGGCAGTTTAGTGACTGAAGAGATTGCCAGTGGCCCTGAAATATTTCACTATTCAATTCTTTGTTATGTGATTGTGTCTATCTATAGTGTACCAGTCTACCAAGTTTATCAAGTATGCTGCTTTCCTTTCCTTCCATTACTATTTTATGTTTAAGACATTTTAATGTAGTATAGAACTGAATTTATCAAAAAAATGTTAAAGATTTTTTTATCATTATTAGGTGGTCTTTATATGTGCAATTAATAATCAATAATTTTTTTGGTCAATCTCTAAACCACAAAACTCCATGATCAACTCAACAGAGAACATTGTCAAATTGAGCCCTCTTAAGGTACGTTTTTATTAGAGCGTCTGATGCGATCATTGCTGAGCGAAGATCACCAAGCGATGTTGTGTGGTTTGTTATGGAGCCAATTTGATATGGATCTGGAACAGTTTTTAGACAACTTCTTCATGTATTCTTTTATGAAACTTAACACGAAATCAAAATTAAGTTTATTTAAACAGAAAAACTATGAAAACTTAACCTTGTCTCCTAGTTAATGTCTCTTTATTAAAATTTTGAAGTACTCTTCTTCATGTCTTCTTTTAAATACTGCACGTTTTTCTAATCTTGGAGCACTAAACATTTCTTCATTGTCGATTTCTTCTGCTAGCAGATATTTAACAGTATAATTGTTTTCTTTTACTCATCGCTACAAGATCACTTGTTCAGTATGAGTAGACAACAGAAAATAACTCACTAACCATCGCTTCAGTAAAAACACTCTGCTTGCGATCATCGCTAGGCGATTACCGTTCAGCAATGATTGTTCAGCGATGATGGCTACATAAGCTCCAGTAAAAAATGTACCTTTAACAAGGCTTTGTATCATTTTGTAGCTAAATATACAAACACCACCATTCTTTTCTTATTCCCTTGAGATATTGTTTGGAAGGTAACTCCGAGACTGCTTTCGTACTTTAAATTTACCATAAATTTTCAAATAATTGCAAATCGACACTGTTTTATTTTTAGTATTGTTTGTTATATTCATAAAGGCAAACACAAATATTGGTCTCTGTATTTAACCTGCTTGGTAGTATGTTCCTCTGATTCAAAATAAATTAAGTGACAGGCTTAATTAAAAATCTTCCAAATCTCCCATTCTTATAGTCACCCTAATCAAGGAAAACTGTGTCAAAATATGAGTTTACTGACAATGTTCCTATCATTAAGGACAATTAACTCTTAGTGAAAGTATCGCAATCTAATAAAGATAATAGAAAGAGCAAACCTCCCACAGGCGAAGAAAGTATACTATATATGCAGTCTAACTTATGAAATAAGATGAAATCTTAGGTTTGTTATTTGTGGCATAGTGTATTAGTAATTTTTTGTCCAAAATCAGCTTTTGGTTTTATTGGGTATCTGGAGCAAAGATCCTCTGCAATTACACTACCTAACTAATTACACTTACAACAATCACTGGATAAATAATTTCTTTTGTAAGTTTTTTTTCTTTAGAAATCCAGAAGAAATTACCAGTTACATTCACAAACAATGTTGATAGTGTAAATGTGGAAAAAATACAAATAGGCCAGTATTAATTCTCATGAGTGTTTCAATAAATTGTGTATATTGTATGCATTGGTATATAATTTACTGAAAAATGAAATTAAGTGTGTTATTGCATAGCTAAATAACAAATATTCATTTCGTAAGTACTACAAATTCAAATAATTAATTATAAATGCACATTAGGGCCAAACTATTTTTTCAATCCAGTCAACATAGTGCGACACTCTGGTGTAGACTCCGGGATAGTTTCCTCCGCAGATGGAGCTAAAAGAAGTGATACCTATCACACTGTACATACAGTAAGGCTCGCAGAGGTGAACTTGTAGTGGACCACCTGAGTCTCCCTGGAAATTTATATTGTTAAAACAAATTTATTAAATACTGCTATTTGGGTTAAAAAATATTATATTTAGATATATGTTGATTTTAATATTGCCAATGACTTAAATGGACAGCTATCTTTATTTAACATTTTAGAGGAACTGGAAATTACCTTTAAAACACCCAGGCTTATCAAGGAATCACTGGCAGAAACTGTATCTAAACTTAAAGCTATGGAAGAAATATCTAATCCTTTCTCATAAAAACTGAAGTACATCAAGGTAACACACTATCTACACTCTTTTTTAATCTAGTCTTGGATAAAGCCATTAAGAAATGGGGAAAATAATTTAAAAACAAGCCTACTAGAAACCAATTCTTACATTCTTACATATGAGACACCGACACAATGTTGTTGGTATTTTAAGGCGAATATGATTGGTTATATGAGTGTAGGATGAGTTTGGATGAGTGTAGTCTGGTTACTAACTGAGTTCAACTGTTCCTCAGAAAGGGAAATTTATTAATAGTCCAACAGCCAGGGCAACTAAGGGACCTACAGCTTTACGTGGAATCCGAACCACGTAGTGCTGGTCTGATTTTCAGCTAATTGACAAGCCTGATACTCAGTTATCTCCCCCACACAACATCCGCACAATGATTACCACCCAACATGGACACCCCAGACTTCTCTAGTAGTGCCCACGCCGATAACAACCATTAAGCGGACGCCATGTCAGTATTAAGAGGACCGAGTATCCAACCTATCGCCTACAATCTCCCAAACACTTTGTCCCCATGTAGCTGGGTTACAGCACTGCGCCACCAGTGCCAACAGTTTATCTTGGTAGAATCAAAGACAACATAAAAGTAGCTTGTTCAGCATTCTTAGCCATAATTTCAGGTAATGAACAAATTGCAACAACTAGAGATACTAAAGAAATGCACAGATACATGTTTACACATTTCATTTCAAAAGACAGAATTCTCTGTAAAAAATTCAACATATAAAGTTTGAACACAAAACATAGGAAAATAAATAAGAGTAAATTATTTTAAATACCTGGGCGACATTTTGGTGACAACCGAAGGAAAGTTGAACAGAATATGATAAAACAAAAAATGATAAGAGCATATGGTATAGTACATGAAATCTACAGTAAAAAATGTATTTCCTGTAACAGAAAAATACGGCACTGCTGCACAGTAACTAAACCAGTTGCATTACATGCTAGCGAAACACTCACACTCTATAAAAATGTGACAAAATAATACAAAACTATGAGAAAGACATGAGAGATCGAAGATTCAAATTTTATGGACATGCAACTGATTTCTCCTAAAACGACTCTCCAACAGAATATTCATTTATATATGAAGTCAAATCAACAATACTATGTATTAGCCAAGTTAGATTAGATTTACAACAAGCAACATTAATGCAAAAGATGTTACAGATAGCAAATGTTTATAAATACTGTGAGGTAGGAAAGTGGTTTGTATTTTCAGAGAAGGGAGCACCATAGAAACCAGTAACAAAATGGACATAAGAAAGAAAAGGAAACATGAAGAAAGGATGAAAGAAACAATATCATAATGCTTTGCATGATCCTTATGAAAGTAAGTACATATACAATGGAAAACAATTGAATTTTGTACCTTTGTTGATTTAGTATTACTTCTGAATGTAGGGAATAAAACAGTAGTCATGTTAGGAATCCAACACTGCCTTAACCCTTAATTCGGTCATTTCAATGGAATGATATTTTGTAAAATGAAAATCTTCAGTCTTTGTTGAATTAAATAAACGACCATGGTCTAAAACAGCCGTTCCCAAACTTTTTCCTCTAGGGACCCATCATCGTGAGATGGAGATGTTTTGCAACCCACTATATTTATAAAACATATTAAATGTATGTATGTGTATACATTTTCAGATATACTACCTATGTATATTTTATATACTTATTTATCAGTAAAAAAATAACACTCATAGACATAAATATGAGGAGAAAGTGATAGTTATAATTATAACAAATAATATTTGAAAGTATATTTATTAACATTTTATTGAGCTTATATAAATTTTTTAAATTATTATAAAAAACACAAGATGAAATAATTGAAATAAGACTAATCATATGATTTTTAAAATTGTTTGACATTACTGTCAATAGTCTCAATGTCAGGATTGATGACTGACAGTTTCAATTGCAAGTAATTGTCAACATAAAGCATATTCCTGTGCTAATTTTTAAGAAATACATAACTTGAAAAGGATCGATCACATAAGTAGGCTGATGTAAATTCCATTAGTTCCATTAAAGGAATTTTAGATATCTCCGGGTATTTAATATTTACTTTGATCTAGAAAGAGATTAGTAATGTTTAAAAACTCTCTTAAAAGATGTACCACATTGAAGTTCAATCAATCATCACATTGAAGTTCATCCTCTTGAGCTGATTTCTGTGCTACATTTTTTTAAATTGTCCTCGTTAAATGGATTCCTCGTCTATAACAAGCTTTCATCAATTGTAGGAAAGTACTGTACAACGTAAAAATAATCATTATTTACTACACACGCTAAACTAAGAACGGGTAGAGTAAGCTCATCTAAGTGGGAAAATGGTAAACTAAAAATTGCTATTTAAGTCAGAATGTGACATGGCAATACAGTTAAATTTAATTAAACTTTTGATTTAACTGAGATTAAAAACTAATGCAGACAGGTGCTCCTTAATTGTTATGGCTGCTCTTACAAGTACTGTGACATCATAGGATGACATGAAGTCGTGCATTGCTGGGAAATTGTCAACGGTATTGGTATCAGCTTTAGTTCTCCATCTTGTAATTTTTTTGTTTATTGTAGCATCTGTTTTGACTCGCACATGAATCTTGTGGATGTCTTTACCTTGCAAAGAAAAACTGAGAGTATTTAAGGAGCTTAACATATCACTCAAATAAGCGAGCCTCAAAAGCCACTATTTAATATTCAGAAGGTCAAAAATGATGGCTACTGATGTGTTATCACAATCTTCATCCTCATAAAAGTTCTCAGTTCATCCTTTAATTCGATTAATCTCACTAGAGCCTTCCCTCTGAAATAATCCTCTGAAAATGCCTGATATTCCATCGGTTGTCAAGCCAACGATTTTAAACCAGTCAGTATTATTGTCATTTATAAAGCTATTCAAATATTTGTACATCTCTTTCTCTATTGTTTTTTATGGTAATGATTCACAAAAAAGGAGTTGCTGTTCAATGAATCCATTGATTTTGAATTGAACGAAAGCCAAGAAATTAGCCAAGCCAACTACATTAGTTCTTTCATCAAGCTATAGTGCAAATAACTCACCTTTTTAAGCACCATGATCATAGCTACTAATCACACTATCTCCAATTTTGCCCATCCTTCTTATAATGGTTGTATTTGATAAATGAGCTTAACAAATTTCTCTTTGAATAGGTTGTCAGATATTATTTTATCAGCGGGTAAAATGTCCTCTTCTCCGGTGTGACTTGCTACTTTTGTAGCTATCATTAGAGACAACTAATTTGTTGCAATTGTAGTTTAATTTGTTTTGGTTACCGGTTTATATATTTGTCATAGCTGATTATGACATAATTAATTTATATATATATAAAATCAAATTGTTTTCATTTTTATTCTGCATTTTTAGACAGTTTCATACTTTCACTTGCCCAAATCTCAAATCAAATCACAATTGAGGAAGGGCCCGAAAATTCAAAGCCATATTTCAAATAATCCCGGTTATATTTACGAAAGTCGGAGTTCTCCTTTTTCATAGTTTTTTTCTGGCACTACATAGATTTGGATTAAAGCTAGTCTCATTAACACTTATGTTTATGAGATTACTTGTATAAATGTCAGTAGATGATGAGTGTTCATCATCAATTGGTTGCACTCTCATACAGCATAGACCAGTCTTAAACCATGCGTCCATAATGTAATTAAATGAAAAATCTCACTGTCTAAACTAAATAGTACTGTACATTCACTATTAACCTAAAAGCAAGTGTATTGACTTTCAGAACTCATTCACTCAAATTAAATCTACCGCTCTAGAGTTGGGGAAGCGTTGACTCATCGTCTCTGCCACAGTCAGATTTTTTTTGTACTCGCCGACTTCCACGACCCACCAAAATTTGCCTCACGACCCATAGTTTGGGAACCACTGGTCTATATACTGTTACTTGATAAATTGTTGTCAATATATTTGTTTTGATTTTTTGTATTATAAGTTAGTTAATTTGTTGTGACTCTCATCAAAAGTGATGTTTCACACATTATTTACTTATGATAATAATGTGTAGAAGAAAATGATAAGTGAAATATGAGATGAAACGAACATGTTTTAAAGTTTTAAAATATCATTCTTCTCCTATGATGAATGGCAAATGATACAATGGTACTGTACCTTGAAGTTGTTTTTAAAGTCTGAAAATATCATTCTTCTCCTATGATGAATGGCAAATGATACAATGGTACTGTACCTTGAAGTTGTTTTTAAACTTTGTTTAATTTAATAACCAACTGTAAACTGGTTTATTTCCACAATTTTCTATTTTCTTATCTATATGATATTAAATTATTTCAGAAATAATTTAGAAATTGAAGACTAACCTGATGGAATGCCATTGGAGGAGATCATGAGCATTCAGGGATGGGAAGCAAAGGTTTAGTTGACAGGATAATGGAAGGATCATGGATTTGTTTAGTAACAAACTCACCGGGCATATATCTCCTCCACCTTTGATGGTATTCCCAGCGCAAAGCATTAACTCATCTTGAATTCCATTTGGGACATTTTCCTTTGAAATCTCTGTATATGAGTCACTACACTCTTGACTTGATGAAATGGTAAGATTTATTTTTTGCAGAATATCACTCATTTGCCTCTTAGCTGAAAAAAGTTAAAGTATAAAATATAACTAAATAGTATAAAAAAAAAAAACTATTATTAAACATCATCAGTCCTTCATTATCTCTTAACTTGTGCAATTCTTACAGCTTATCTTTCAGTTTTGTTATTGATTTGCTCAGTGTCCAGCGGTTTGTATCAGAAAGATGCATTCAGTCTCTGAGTTCTATAACAATTTTAAATTACCACATACGCTGACATTTTTAACAGCTAGCTCTCCACAGCAATTTCACACTAAACTTAGAAATTACTGAACAATTTCTCTAAAGGTTCCATAATTGTAAGAGATCTTATTTTAATATTTATGACAATTTTGTTGAATTGATGAGTGATTTTCATCAACATTTCACCAGTAACAAGACTAAACTGACCACTACAGTCCTTATTGGAATGGCCATTTTGAAGGCAGTTTTGTTTCCATGGTTAATCCGGAAACATTTAAATTCTTTAGTTGAATGTACTGATTTACATCAATCAACTCTCTGCAGTGATGATAATAATAATTTTATTTTAAAATTACCTTATGAGATCACACATCAGAGAAGGAGGAAGCAGAGGTTGCATACAAGAGTATGCTAAATGTTTTTCAATAGTTATTTCTTCACTTTGTCATGCGATGATAGGGCCAGAACCTTATCAGTCCTTCCCTCATTACTACCAAATCCTCAAGGATTATCATAAAAAAAAAAACAAACATAGTAATCCTTATCTACTTATAACTGCTGAGGAGGCTTTCGCTGGGGCTATAAGAAAGCATCCTCAGATGTTTTTCTCTGTGATTACACAAATACATAATATTTCAAATGAATATAAATAAACAACTTTAATAAAACATTTAAGAAGTTTAAATAAGATTATTAAAAAAGCACACTTGACTTTCCATAAAACTTTGCAAAGCATTTTTATAAATAAAAAATTATTATCCCCTAAACAGATCCTTGTGAAACATCATAATTTATATATTCCCATCACTACCCAATTTCCTCTTACTTACTATTTCTGCTTCAAAATTTAATTTCTTAAGCATTCATACACATCATCCCTCATACCACGATCATTAGGTAATATTGTGTATGAAAAACTTCTTGAATACCGTATCTAAAAGTACATAATTTACTCTCTTGTTATTCCGTACAAAACACTATCCATAAAATATAGCAGCGCTGTTTCAATATTTGTCAGTTCCAGGAGATGTCACATTGATCTGGAATGGTCACTCACCCCAGCCAGTATGACCCCATCCAGTGGCTAAAGCAAATTCTTGGGGAAACTCATGTTCTATTTGTATACATATAGGTCTGATGAATTCATCTAACTCAACATCACTTGCAAGCTTGTACAAGGCAATGTCGTCATACCAGCTGGGACTTCTGTAACCTGGATGGTCAAACCTCTCAACTATTTCAATGTCCACTGTTTGTGCTGATCCTTGGTCCTCATCTTCTTTTGAATGAATATTGTATTCACCAAGTCTTGCCCATCTGGCTTGAATACTGAAACAAATTTACAGTTTCAGTTTAATCTGCAAACTATAAAGTAACAATCCTCTGGATGAGAATATTTTATTTTTAACATTTATTTATATAAAATGTTGTGTAGTATCAAATTCTTTCTCAATTTAAATTATTTTCAACTTAAATATAGAAATGTTCCTGCTCTTCTCAACATTATTCAATGTTATGTGTCTTTACAACTATAAATAATCAAATTCATAAGTGTACTAATCATATATTGATTGTTACAAATCAGATTAAACGTTTATTTATCAGAGGCGAACTCAGCTTTGTCGGTCCTGAACTTCAGCCATCTTCATTACCATACTTGGGAGAGTAACACCAGGTTTTAGATTCTGTAATTTTTTAAGGAGCCTTCATGTAATGATGTATTGTCTAATTTCTGAGAAGATGAGCTGTGCAGTGTCAAAGTGTGATGTATTCGCCAGGTTTCTGTACTGCAGAGTCAAAGTTGGTCATGAACAAACACAGAAAGGCATATATATGTAATTAGCATTGCAGTGACTCACCACTGCCACCATCGTGGTTACAGATAGAGACACCAAGCAGCACTCCACACTGAAGATATCTGCTGTTCCCACTTTTCAATCAAACTTACATTTGACATACTAATATTAAACATACAGGTTCAAAATTTAACACAGGAACCGGCGATTAGCTATGTATGGTAACAGTAATGTTAAAATCAATATTTAATCTTAGAACTTAGGCTTTAATGAAAATTTAGTTTGTTCTGTGTTTAATACAATTATTTAAAGTTAAAATACCCTTTTTTTAAATGAAGAAAAGGTTTTCTGTAATTTTATAACTAAATTACTGCAATTGTTAGCCTCAGTCAACTTTGTTGACTTTATATCATCATATACACACTAACAACAATCTCACTAAAAAATAAGTAAAGAAAATTCATTACTTCCCCATTTGACACATCACTACAGGACTAAAATAAAACAAGCATTGCAACGTGAAGGCAAAGAAATAGGGTCGACAACTGCTTTCTACTAGTGATGAATTCAGCCAATAATAACCGGAAGGAGCCGATTATACAACCAATTCTCTAAACACAGAGATGATTTGTCTTCAATATTGCAGCAGGTCTGGGTGGTCATGAAATGCAAGGAGATGGGCGCAGGAGGTGGGTACTTTACTGAAACAGATGCCCTATCACTCAGTTTCAGCTATCTTACATAATTTTTTTTATAAACAATGGACGATTTGATATTTCTCAGATATATTTTTTAATTTATGTTGAAAATAATATAAAGTTTTCAGTTTCAACAATTTTGCTTAGTCATCGGTGGCACACTTATAGATGGCCAAACATCTCGCCACTGGAGCTGTGCCAATTCAGTACTCGGGGACACATCAAACAAAACAACACTGAATAGTAGGGACATTTTAAGCAGTCAGTTACACTGCTTCCATGCGCCAACCTTGAGGTATGGAGAGGCCTAGGCATTGTAATTCTAACTTTGGTTGATGCTGAAGATTATTCAGATCAGTCAGCTCCACAATAAAGTCGCTTCAACATGTTTATGTCACCTCATAGTGTATAACCATAGTAGTCCTGTGTTGGGCAGATTGCACAAACCTGTTAAAATTCAACAATAAATTAGTATTCAGGGATTTCTTGAGTACTGGAAAAGTGGACCCTCCAAGATCCCTGTCTAAAGATGGAAGTAAATGTGTGACAATGAAGATTACATGCTGTTTCATAGACTTTTATAAATAAATCAGAGCAGGATATTCAATCAATCATATTATTATATATCAACAATTTTTTATATATAATAAATGTTTTACTACAGGGTTTTCAGATCATCCATGCAGTATCTATTGTAGCCTAAGGAACTGAGCTGCATAATTTGTTTCAACTGAAACCCCTTATTTATAAAACTATTTATGAAACAATCAGGTAAAAATACAAGTATTTGTAACCTGGAAAATCCCCAAAAGGGTATTGGAGGGGGGTATAGGACGTAGTTTATTTTCAAATAGCAACACAGGCCGTGTTACACCTAATTTTTAAAGCCTTATTATTTTGATGTACACATTTTTAAATTATTCATATACGAGATATGTTTTTACACAGGGTTGTCCAAAATGTAAAAATATTGGTTTTTAAAGTTGATGTTACTGTATCTCTTTTGTTCATCACAGGGATGTACATTTTTATCCAATACTACTACTGACATGTCCTTTCCATTAACAATAAGATTGAGCACTTATCTCCCCATGTTCAAAATTTCACAAATCCTTAAATTTTGGAAAAATAAAAATATGATATGATAGCTCTTGAAATATCAAACCAAGTGCTCTTGAAACATCAAATTTTGAAAAATAAAAAAATTGAATTAGCTCATCAAATTACAGGTCTTAAATAAATTGTTGAATTTCTTGTAAGCTAACTTGTGTTGTATTTATAGATATTTTACACTTTTTTATTTATTTATTTTTTATATATATATATATATATAAAATTAGGCTTTAAGGTATACAAATATTACATTCAATAAAAAAAGTTCAGTTAATCCTGATATTTGAGTCTCAATCCTTATTTCTTATTCCTCAAGTATTTGTATCCAGTGAGCATGCTCCTACCTCTCAGGTTTTTTAGAAGGAGGGGCGCCACAATGTTGTTCGCTTAAACTAAAAAAAAAGAGTCTACAACCGGCCCTGGGAATATAACTTTAAAGATTGGCAAAAAAGCACCTCACAAAGAGTTTTAAAACTGACAATTGGAACCAATTGAGTGTCTTATTGTTAAAAAATTATTATCTCTCTCTCTACATTGGTTATTTGAATAGGAGATATTAGCAAGTAGCCAAGGTACGTTGGTCTATCATAAGAATTCCACAACCGTTCAGAAAATCTTTCATTTGGTGCCGATAATTTGTGATAATATATAATATTTTCTGTTAAAACATTTTATTTAGTGTATTTCATTTTAGTAGTAATTATCTTAAGGGTGTTCGATTGATAGTTAATTATGAACATTTTTTTGAATAAAATTGTTAGTGTCCATGTAAGTAATAAACGTGCTACGGGAATAAATTCTAAAAAATTTATTTATGGAGAAATGACTGAACAAAGTAACTAATTTGGCCTATTTGGTGCATAACTCATGAACAAACCAAGTAATATAATTTATTAACATTTTGAGAATATAGTAGAAAAAAGGTACTAATCAACTTTGTATAAAGTAAATTTAAAAAATTTTTTTATTTTACCAATTATTTTTCTATAAATAATATTTGTTCAAATTTTCAGTTGAAATTTGTACAGTCATCTTTGGCTAAAAAGTAGATTAATAATGTATATAAAATTCATTGCTAGAGTTTACTATAAATGTGGGAGTTATGCCCATCTGTCAAACTTGCGGGAAGGGCAGGCGGGGGCTATGAGAGGGTGAGAGTGGAGGGGAATACATTGCTTATTCGTTAGTGAGTCAGGATCTTTATTACCCTTAGTGTTACGATAAAATCTAGGAAAAAATTCTTTAGAGCGTTAAAGTGGGTGACTAGACAAACACTCTTAACCAAATATAGATAGATACTGATCAAAACTGTCTCAAGAATGGTTTTCTAATATATATATTCTCTTTTTCTAAGTTACTCGCCTGCTTCCAGCATTTGTACAATGTGCAGCACTCAGAACAAACCGTTCACTAATCAGGCTCCCACCACAATGCCAGATAATGGAATTTTTCTCTCCATGACCAATCAAAGCCTATAAAATAGATTTAAATCTAGTAAAAAAATACACTCCTTATATAAAGATGCAGTATAAAATAATTGTATAAGTTTAATAACGGATGGATTCCTTAAATTTGTTTATGTCAAAGCGATGTTGGGATTTTACATTTCTTTCAAGATTGCTCTTAAGAATTTGTAGTCAGACCCCTAAAGAATTGTAAGACTGTGAAGATGGGGCCCATCAGGGTAATGAAAAGTACATATGTTTGTACCTACATTATAAATCGGAAAACTAGCAAATGGCATGCTCACAGCTTGGGATTATATAATGAACTTTGTATAAATTAACAATGAAATGTAACAACAATATTTTGCCCCTATTTTTCTTTTATTAATTCAGAAATACCATATTTTGCAGCAATGAATAATAAAGTTTTGGTTTGTATTATCTTTTGGTGATGCCTCTTGATCCTGCAAGGTCATCTGGGTTCAGATGCGCATTCCACCACTAGTGTGGCATCCTCAGTGATGCTAAAAACTAAGTAAGAATTAAATATTTACATTATTACAACTGTTAACTGCAATTTATTGTAAATGATTGTACCGTAAATATTTAAAAATCCTACTTAGTTTTTAGCGTCACTGAGGATGTGACACTACTGGTGATGAAATGCGCATCTAAACCCAGGGTCACAAGGTAATAATACAAATAAAATCAGATCCTTCCTTGATAAATAAATAATAACAATTAAAATATATAGTTTTAGGTTGGAAAGGTTCTGTACAAAGATTGGACTGTCAACCAGATGTTATTTACAATATGCCAAGCAGATTGCATGGTATCGCAGTGGGTTCAGACAATTTTTGGATTTTTGTTGGACACACTCTAAAGCCTATACCTTCATTTTTTCATTTGTATATAAACTCTTTTTCTTAACCTACCCTTTCTGCCTTTTTCCCTCCTCTCTCGTGATTAAAAAGGTATTGTATGTCCAGCCCAATAGCTCATATACCGAAAAAAGTTTCATAAAGAATCAAAATAAAAACTACAAAAGAAAGTACCTTTTTTGGACTTAAACAGTGACATTAAGATGAACAGTAAGTTGGACAAAAGCATAATGAAAATTAAGACAAAACTGTCTTTGTTTTCTTTTATTTATTTTCGTAATCATTCATTTCCAATTGTATAACTATTCCATTCGTGATATTACACAGATACACAATCAATGCTAAGGGTATAAGGACAAAGTGTGACGGCACGACAATGTGCTAATGACAGTGATGATAAGTCTTAACTAAGAAATATAACAAATATTGAAAATGGCACCAAATTAGTTGCAGGTCTAATATACAACAAGAATAATAAACTTTAACAAAAATAACAATCTTTAACAATAACAATACAAAAATAAATTTTTGTTATAATATTACTAACAGGCAGAAACAATTTGATTATAATTAGTATGCCTAAAATACTAAGCAACGGCAGTGTTAGTACATTTAGTGTTCTGAAACTAAGCCTTAGGAAAGCCCTGTAATTTCCATTAATTCCATCCTTCTGAGGCCTATTTCTATTTTTGAAACTACCTTCAATCCATTGTTGGCTTGTTAGGCCTAAAACAGCTTCACCAGATCCCTTTAGCCATCACTGTATTAGAGTTCTCATCAGGCCTTAATAGCAACCTTGGAGGTACCAGGAACTAGGTCCCAACTAGCATTCACCCTCTCAAGCAATTTCTTACTTCGTTGCTTGCATCCCACCGCAAGGACGAGGGGTGAGGCAGTTTACGTAACTAAGATGGTTTGTACACATGAGAACAATGGGAGAGTAGAGAATTCTTAAGAAGATGGAGTTACTGATGTTGAGGGGTAAGAGCCAGAGGAAGACCTGGAAGAAGGTGGATTGATGAGTTGAAGAGGGATGTGGAGAGGAGAGGGGTGAGTTGGCAGAGGGTGGAGGAAGAGGAACTGTGGGGTGATAGGACAAGATTGAGAGGCCTAGTCAATGCTCAGACCTGGGAATAATCAGAACGGAACACGTTATGTATTTAAAAATCAATCAATTGAAATTACAATCATAAAAAAACAAGAATAAATGAAATCAATAGATTGGCAACCATTCAGTAGTGGACTGGCAAGTCAATTTTGAAGCTGCAGTATCATTTGTCTGAACAAGGAGAAGGTGGAATAGAAAAAAATCAGAGAGAATTTACTGTAAGTTAGCTTCTAATTAGTATACTGTTGGCATTGTAGAAGGTATATACGTGATTCTAGAAAACAGGGCTCTGGACCTTTTGCCTGAAGGGATTCTTAGACTAACTCTTTCAAGTAGTCATGGGCATTGAGTTTGGAGATTTAACTTACAAATAAAAAGGATGTCCTGGAATTATCGTCTTGACTCTAAAATTGGCATATTCATTTGACTTGCCCCTACCATGTAGAAACCTTGCCATGTGCAGAGTTTTTAGGCTTTTAGTGCTGGACAGCAGCCGTTTTTATGGGTAGCAATGCAGTTTGAAATGCAATATTTGTCTTACCAAGCAGTCAGACATGAGTAAAGCAGGAGGGTGTCCAGGGACTGGTATCCACAGATTCTCTAACTCAATCAATATTCTCTAGCATCCAGGCTGACCTTGGAAGGCTCGATGATTATTTTGTAGCGAAAACCATCAAATCATTTTGTTGCAATTGGTGTAAAATAATCCCAATACAACAAAAATACTATTTTTGTATCCATACAAGCAAGTTTTTAGATCATACTTTTTTGTATAATATTTGTATAGGCCTACAATTGTCTACAATCCAATACTCTCTAATCCCTGTTCTCTTACTGACCATATGGGGATATTCCCGAGGATCTGCATTCTCCCCATTGGTAATAAGGGGTGAGGAAGCAGCACAGGAGTCCTGTTGCACTACACTATCACCAATAAATGTATCGATGTACACATACTTTGCATATTTCTTGCACACTGAAAATAAAGTTTCTGTTAGTAAATTGATATAATGTGTAACACATCTAAATTAGCAGTGACTTCTACATTAAAGATTTAATATAAATCAAACATTAGAATAGTCTTTTCATATTATAGTTATTACTTTTATTGCTATAAGACTGTTACTACATTTTAAAAAATAAATGAAAGGATTGATTTTACTCAGAAAATAAACTCAATCCTAAATCCAGGTTTAAGTATATTTATTCATGTTATGTGTGGAATTGCCATCAACATACATAAGTCAGGCTTAAATAACAGAATTATATTTATTTTCTTAAATCATAAAAACTCACTTTCCTTGCTTTTATCTCCAATTTTTGGTTCACAGCAAACAACATCTTTTGATCCACTGGGATTACAAAACTGCAGGCTTCTCTGTCTGTTTGCACCTTCCTGGGCCATTGGACAGTCTGTGATTATTTTGCAAATCCATTGTGATTTGTTCTCTTGTTTGCACACAGCTCCTGATATAAAAAAATAACATTTGTAATATAGATCAACTATATCAAAGCATATCAATGAGGGAATTGGGGTATTGTTTAAGTTAATGACTAGTACAGTGTGTCAATTAAGTCTGGGAACAGCCTTACAACTTTCAAAAGATTACAGATTAGAAAATACCTCTTGGGTCTATTAATACTATAATAAAAATCTATATTTTCAAGCAATTTTCTGTTTTTTCTTAACATCAGGGGGACATCCCTCAGAGGAATTCTTGAAAATCTTAAATAGAAGCATAGGTCGACTTATACATTAAATTAAAGAGCTTTGTTTGTAGAATACAACCACTGCAAACCAGAACTTAAATGGTTCACCATTGCCAAAATGGCAGCAGTTCAGGTTTTTCTAACAGTTGATTTAAATTAATGTGAGTATTTTAGGTTTAATGTACCTACATAAGCTAAATTACAACAGAAATAAGAAAGAGTCTATTATTTCTATGTATTTTTTCTTTTTCAGTTTGTATGATTTGCTATTATGTTAATAAATGTGTGAGTGACCGTGTGGTCCTGTTGAAGAGAGCATGTGTGAGGGTGTAAATGGAATTTCATAATTTTATTTTTATTTATAAGTCTTTTAATTTAATTCATATTGTAATTACATATATCATTTCACTATGATTATTAATATATTTACTTTAGGATAGTTAATTATTGTTTGTATTATATTAGTTATTGTTATTTAGTTGTAATACTAAATTAAAAACAAAAATTGTTAATTGTAATTATTTTTGTATCATGTTAAGTGGTAGAAGGGACTTTTTAGTACTAACTTCACCTGATTAAATAAAGACTTTTTCATTTCATTTCAGTAGTGGTTGTGTGACTGGCTTCATTTCGTTCCTACAAGTCTTAAAATTATTATCAGACAATTTCTGTTTACAATGTCGCTTAGTGAACAAGAAAGAATAACTCTTCTAATGGAGAAAACGTAAGATCGTATGAAGAGGTTGCCCAGTTCTTTAACAATAATTTTCCTTCCCCGACAGAAATCCATTCTCAAAGTCCACAGCAGCAAGAACATTCATACGTTTTTTCGAAAATGGATGCGTGAAGGACCGTTCTAGAGGTGGACGATGAAATACAGTAACAGATGACAATAGCACATTAGACGTTCTTCAAACGATTGTTGAGAACCACCATGGATCACTTAGATCTTCGGCAG